>JAUMJJ010000640.1:0-242412 GCA_033556795.1 Tapera naevia | reverse complement strand
GGTGATGTGTGGGGAGGTGGACAGGTACGGCTGGACGAGGCACAGAGGTCTGTGGACATGGAGATGCCCCCTGGCAGCCCCACGCACAGGGCAGACACAGATCTTGGCAGGAGGAGCCTCACGGAAGCGCAGCGGAGCAGACCCATGGAGTCAGCACAAAGCAGCTCCACGGACCCCAGCAGAAACATCCCTGCTGCTCCAGGCACGAGCACCCCCGCAGAGACGGGTCCCCAACAGCAGGTGCCCACGGGCATGGCGCACAGCCGGGAGGCCTCAGGGCTGCGCAGGGCAAGACGGCGCCTGCGCAAGGGCTGCGCCTGGCTCTGGCGCTGCCTGACCGCCTGCTACAGACCCAATGGTGCCAGTGACCTCTAGATCATGAGGGTCTAGTGCTCTTCTTCGATGGCCAACCCTCAGGGAAGAGCTCGTCTGCCTGCCAACCCCTGGACCCACCCATGTGTCCCTGGTTCCAGCTCCTGGGTGCAGCACGGGACCTTCCTCACACCTGCCCTGCAGCACCAGCAGTGACGCACTGCTCGTCAGAGCAGTCTGAACAGTTTCTCTGTACTTACATATATTTTCTTCCCTTCCTTTTTCCTTTTATTATTATTGTTTCATTAAAGCTGTTCCAGTGTTCCAGTGTTCGGTTCCAGGTCTCTTTTTCTCTCGTCTCTCTTTTCCCAGTGGTGTCCCGATGGACACATTGAGGGTTTAACTGCTTAAAGCTTCTGAATGGGACATAAACAATTAGGCTGGGATGTGACTCTGGAATTCTGAATTCTGAATCAACAAGGTCCGTGGACAGGCCTGGCTGTGGCTGTGGCTGTGGCTGGAGACACGTGTCTACAGCACAGAGCAAACTAAGGCTGAAACTTCAGGTTTGGCTTCAGTCCTCTCCTGCACTCATGGACGAAGGGGCGGGTGGAGGCCCCAGGGGTTGCTGGTCGGGGACAGGAAGGCCCATGGATGCTCTCAGGGCCGTGACACTGCCCCATGGGTAGACAGAAAGAAAAGAACCACACAGGCGCCTTGACCACAAATATGGTGGGATCCCATGGAGAAGACCCACACTGGAGCAGGGGAGAAGTGTGGGGAGGAAGGTGCAGTAGAGCTGCTCTCTGACTGTTAACCCCTTCTTCACCACTCTCCATGCTCCTCCTGAGGTTGGGGTGAGCAGATGAATTGGGAGATACTAAGTCATTTGAGTCTGGGAGAAAGCGTGAGAGGAATGGGCTTTAATGTTTTGTCATTGTTTCTCACAATCCAAATCTTTCTCAAATGGCAATAAATTACATTGACCTTCAGTGAGTCAACGCATCTTTGCCAGTGACGGTACCTGGTCACTGACCTCCTTTGCTTTCTCTCGACAAAGGAGCTTTTCTGGTTTATCTTGTCCCTTTGCCCCGTTTGGACCCCACCTGGAGTCCGGTGTCCAGTTCTGGAATCCCCAGCATCAGAAGGATATGGAGCAGGTCCAGAGGCGGCTACGAAGATGCTCAGAGGGCTTGAGGACCTCTGCTACGAGGACAGGCTGAGAGAGTTAGGGTTGTTCTTCCTGGAGAAGAGAAGGCTCTGGGAGAACTTATAGTGGCATTCCAGTACCTGAAAGGGCTACAGGAAAGCTGGGGAGGGATTTTTTTTACAAGGGCAAGTATTGACAGGATGAGGGGAAATGGCTTTAAATTGAAAGGGGAAAGCTTTAGATTAGACATTAGGAAGAAATTCTTCACAATGATGAGGCAGTGGAACAGGTTGTGCAAGGAAGTTGTGGACGCCCCCTCCCTGGAAGTGTTCAGGGTCAGGTTGGATGGGGCCTTGAGCAGCCTGGTCCGGTGGGAGGGGTCCCTGCCCACGGCAGGGTGGACGTGGGGGTGGCTGGGGCATCCCCTCCCCCACCCAGGGACCGCCAAACCCGCCCCTCCCCCACCCCGACACACACCCCCACCCACCCTCCGCAACGAACCCCCCCCCCCTCCACAACCGCCCACCCAGCACCCAGGGACACTCCCCACCCCACCCGCCGCACCTCCCCAACCCAGAGACCCCCAAACTCGTCCCTCCCCAACCCTGACAGCCCCACAACGACCCCCCATCCACCACTGCCCACCCAGCACCCAGGGACACTGCCCCCCCCCATGACACCCCCAAACTCACCCCTCATCCACCCTGGGAGCCCCCAAATACGGGACGCTCGCCCCATACTCCCCCTAAGGTCTCCTCCGCCCCTCTCCAGGACCCCCCTCAAGCACGGGACCCCCGACCCACCCCCAACAAACAGGGTCCCACGGGGGATTATCGGCTGGGAGGGGACACAGGGGTGACATGGCGGGGGGGAGGGGGCATCCCCTCCCATACCCAGGGACCCCCAAACCCGATCCCAGCAAGCGGGACCCCTGCCGCTGCCGCTGCCGCTGGCCTCCATTCCGTGGCCGCCTCACGAGCCTCTGCGGCCTCGAAGCGTCCCCCGACATCCGGGGCGAGGGAGAAGCCGCCGGCGGCACCGACTCGGCACTCGCTCCGCCGATTCCGCGTCTCCTCCACAGCCCCGACACGAGCGCGGCGCGGCCGCCCGCAGCTCCCGCGCACCCTCCCCGCGGCCCCCCGCCGCCGCCATTTTGGTAGTTTTTATCTCCCCGGGGTCTCCTCCCGCAGCACGGCCGGGGCGCGGCGACGGAACTACAATTCCCGTGATGCCCTGCGCGAGCCCCGGGCCCGCCTCCCGGAAGTGATGGAAACCCCAGTCGCCCGCGCTCGGCCCCATTGCCGACGCCTCCGATTGCGACCCGCGCGGCGCGCGGGGGCGACGATGGGCCCCGCGATGGGCCCGAAGCGGGGGGGACCCTGAGAAGCGCGGTTCGCGGGGGCAGCTCCGTGGGGACGCTGGCAACGGGGGCCGGCTCGGTGGGTGCCCCTGGAGGGTCCCCCTGACCCAGCACGGCTCCCTCACCCACGATGAGGGTGGGGAGGCCCTGGCACAGGTTGCCCAGGGAAGTTGGGGCTGCCCCATCCCTGGAGGTGTTCAAGGCCAGGTTGGATGGGGCCTTGAGCTGCCTGTTCTGGTGGGAGGTTGTCCCTGCCCACGGCAGGGGGATTGGAACTGCACGGGCCCCATGTTCTCCACGTACAGCAGTGCCCAACGCCTCTGCCCGGAGGAGCAGGATGAGCAGCACCCTGAGGTGAAGCTGGAGCTCGATGAGTTGGCACCGGTGACCTTGCTGACACATAAGGAGCGCTTCAGGTAGGTTGCACTTGGTCCATGATGCCTTGTCACGTCTAAGTCTTTGCAATGGACAAGGTCTCTCATTGAAGAAGGTGGCTGGCTTGCCCTTACCGACCGAGGGACGCTGACTTGCAGACCCTCATCTGTCCCCTCCCAGTGTCCGGGCATGCGACTGCTTCTCTTTTTACCAGCAGCCCTCCCAGCCTGCGTTCCTGCAGTGCCCTGCCCGTTTCTGCCTGTGCCAGGCAGCGCTGAGTCAGCTCGAGCTGACGCTCTCGAGCCGCGGGGACTGGGCTGTTTCTGGCGGAGCCGCCAGGGCTCTCGTCCGACTGGTTTGTATTCACCAGATTGCAAATAAAAGGCTATGAGCAGCTGGCTGAAGGCTCCGATGTGCATTCCTGTGCCCATCTGGGCTGCGGGCACCTGGCAGAGCCGCCTTGCCATGCCTCCTGGCATGCAGGCCTCAGGGCAGGGAGACTTCTCCGCCTCCAGTCGAAGTAGAAAGGACAGGGAGGGAAGAGCAAAGGCTGGAGACTTGCACTGAATTGTCCTGACTTCAGCCCTCAGTGGGATCTGGTCATTTCCAGCAGCAGTTGGTTTCTGTCTGTGGATCACCCAGGCCTTTCCCTGTCTGGATGGGCTCCCTCCCTCCTTGCAGAAGCTGCTGTCCTGGCCCCTGGGCTACCGTTGCAGCGCTTGCCACCGGAGAGCAGCAGATGCTTGATAAAGGGAATTTGCCACCCTCATCCTTAAGCACCTTTCCCAGAAAACTTGAGGAACTGGCAGTGATTCCTTTACCGAGGTCATGGTCAAAAAGCAAGGCTTCCACAAACATTGCAGCACGGGCTCCCTCGCTGCGGGGGAGCCGGGCTCTGTGAGACCCAGGACCACCTGCTCCCACACAGCTCTGCAAGGCTGACTTTCCTCGGATTTCATTTGTTTTGGAAAAAACACGTTTCTGTTGCAGAAACTTCCCAGCTGCTTCCTCTTCTTTTTCCACATGGTTGTGTGCCCTTTGGCTTTTTCTGGCACTGCAGAGCGGTCACAATTCTCTTTTCCTTTGCTTTTCTCCCCTGTGCATGGGCTGGGAGACTCAGACCCTTCAAGTGAGTCACTCTGTGTGTGCGTGTGCACATTTATGTCCCCGGGGGAATGCAGTCTCGGAATTCTTGTCTGGACTCTTGACCTGTGAGGCCCTGTGCCAGCTGCACTGCTGCCCGGTGCCTCAGTTTCCCTCCCTGAAGTGATGCTTTGGATGCCCTTGGATGGAAACTGGGCTATAAACAAAAGGCGGCTGTCCTGGCAATGAGTTTCTTTTAGATGGCCCCAAGTCAGGGCTCACTCTTGAATCTGAAAAGTACACAAGCCATGCAACAACATTTAATAGCACGATCCCAGCTAACAACAGCCCTCTTCTTCCACGCCACTCGGCAGCTGGGTGATGGCACAAGGGGGTTTCTGCCAGATTGTCTTGACTTGACTGTCGCAGGCTCTTGGGAGCCAGCACTGGCCTGGAGGGCGTGCAGAGTGCTGTCAGTTACTGCCGAAGGCAGGTACCGATCATCAGGCAGATGGACTGTGGTGATCAATAGCTACTGCCAGACAGTGTCGGTCTAGTCAGGACCGGCCTCTGTTGTATCAGTAGAGGGTGCCCTACATAAAATGCTTCTGACCTTATTGATCAGTGCCTTCTCTTCTGCACATGGCACCTGTGTATCGAGGGGGGATTTATCTCAAAGTGTCTTACAGGGAGCTTGGCTTTCTGGAAGTTTCCCTCATAGTAACCATGTCTCGGAGTGGGTGCCCAGCAGACCTCTCCAAGACCGATGTGAACGGACTGTTGGGCACAGCTTCAACCAGTGAGCACCTGCGGATGCGGAGCCAAGGCCCCTTATTACACCAACCCTGCACCTGTGGCAGCCCAGCCCCCCGCCTGGATGTTACGTGCCCCCATTCCCTGGCAGTCAGCAGGACTGAGAAGAGGTGAAGGAGATCAGAGCTCCAGGTCTGTTTGACCCGGTTGGCAGGCAGCACACTTTTGCTGCTCTGGCTGCTCCAGGCAGTGGCACTGGTTGCTCTGTGGAGGGCGACGTCCAAGGCCATTGAAAGTCTCCAAGGATCTGGTACCAAACGAATGAGTGAAAACACAGGCCAAGGGGGCAGCAATGCCCGGAGGCAGAAAGGCAGGAGGTGGAATCACGCGTCGGGCAGGAGCGTTACATGGGATGCAAAGGGTTTCTTGGGACAAGCAGGAAGAAGGCTACTTTTCTTCTGTGTGGCGAGAACTTTATCTCTGAAAAGTCAGTTTTAAAAGACAGAGGAGGATGGTAGGGACCCTCTTTGAAAATTCCTACTGTCTCCCTCATTAGTTCCCGGCCTCCAATCCCTCCAATGCTTACAGTGTTGCAGAGCTCCCCTAAAAGTGGTTCCCCGTCAAGCGTAGAAGTCGAGATAAGATTGTTTAATAGAATGTTTCCGTTCAGAGACAGGTATGGAATCCTGCAGCTCTCGACCTGCTCTAACGTGAGCCGTGCTGCTGCCAGGTGCTGGTCCAGAGTACTTGAGGGATGTGACTTGGGCAACTCTACGCTGAGACTTTTCATTGCAAATCACAGACTGGGGTCTTGGCTGCCTCCTCTCCATGCGCAGCAGTGAGGTCAGTGCTGAATTTCCTGGCTGCGAGAACAGAAGCTCAGAGCACCCGAGTGAGCTGGTTGAAGGCCCTGCGAGAGGCAGAGCGAACTGACAGCGGGTGCCTGGCTGCTGCCTCCTTCAGTGGCCTGTGTTTATATATAAACGTGTAGCTTGTGTGTGTGTCTATATCTATGCTGAATTTGTGCATTGTGCAAGCAGTTCTGCCAACAGAATGTCCATAGGGGCTGGTCTGGGTGTCGATTCTAAGCATTGAAATGCCTTTTCTTTGTCCCAGATTTTTTCTCCTGCCTCTTCACATCAGGCTATCTGATCTGGAGTTGTCCAAGGAAAGCAGGCTCTGTCTCCCAGGTGTGGAGTGCTATTGCAACCTTCTTGGCATTTTTGCTGAAGACCAGGTCACTGACCCTTTGCAAATACTGGCATAAAGGAGAGAGGGAATTCTTTGAGTTGGATCCCTATTTAATTTCTTCTAACCCATCTGTCCGGAGGTTGTTCGCTGTGGTGTGTGGGTTTGTTGGTGGCAGCGTGCAGGCACCTGGATTATGTCCTGTAGGAGCTGGGGAGCGCTCCCGAGGGTGGTTACAGTGCGGCCCTGAGGTGCCTGCAGCAGGCAGTGAGCTTGTTGGCTGCAGGGGAGGCTGAAGGTGTTCTGCCCTTGGCAGGCCCAGGCTCACCTGGAGCAGAAGCTGCTGTGGGTCAGTCACACACGAAGCTGCAAGCGCCTCGGGCGCTCGGAGGGACAGGGCTGCATTGATGTGGTGATGATGAGCAGCTCTTCTGCACTGGAGGTCGAGGAGGCCTGCTCAGTTCCAGTGGGGTAAAGTCAGGGCAGCCCGGTTTGGGTGGAGTTATCACTGCTTTGCAGGACAACAAAACAAAAGCAGAACTTGTCCTGTTTGTATGTTCTTTGGCTTGTGCCAAGCCAGCAGCACAGAGCATCTTCTGCCTTTAGCAGATGTTGGGTGTTTAATTAAATGCAAATTGTCCTTCTGTAGAAAGGGAGATTCCTCACGTATTTCTGTTTTGTTTTCTTGCTGCTGCAGGTGATCCTGTGTAACGCAGGAGCCATTGATGCTCCCTTCAGCTTGGTGCCTCCAACTACTGCTCTGGGCTCCTTCTTCACCTTTCTCCCCATGGAGGGCATCGTTTCACCAGCCAGGGTCCAAGTCATCAGGATCTCCTTCAGTTCCACCATCCTGGGGAAGTTCACAGAAATATTCAAGTTCAGAGTGTATGGGTCTCCTGAGCCTGTGACGCTGACTGTCAGGTAAGGAGGGATATAGGAGCTCTGTAGCCTTCTCTGGGTGATCATCTCCCACCAACTTCCTTTTGTGGTGAAGCAGAGGGAAAAAGGTGTTGTCTGTGGTCTTAGCGTGGGGTTGCTCTGATCAGAGCCAAGATGAAGAGCCAAGGGTTTTTAGCCTTGACACCAGTTCCAGCAGCAATTGAAGTGTGGTTCTCAGGGAGAAGTGGCCGTGCCTTTGGTGCTCTCGCTGCTCGTTTTAGCTCAGAAAGCCTTGGGTCCCTGTGGGAAGCAGCTTTGCCTCCATGGCTGACCGGGGTGGCTCTGTGTCTTTCCGGGGTGCTGGTTCCTTCTGTCCCTTTCCTAGTCCTGTCTGAGGTCCCCAGGGCTTTCAGTGACCCTGCCTGTGATGGAAAACAGTTTTCCTGGAGGCTGCAGAGGAAAGGTGTGGAGTTGCCTGCTGCCAAACCTGGGCTTCCGGGAGCTGGAGTGGCTCCTGGCAGACGGTGTGTGGGTGTCAGCTCTGGGCAGCAGATGGCCTGGGAGATGGCTGAGGGCTGGGCCAGCCTGGGGCGATTCTGCAGCCAGAAGCAGTGGTTTCTAAATCGCGTTGGGGCCAAGCTCTCCTCCCAGCCCTTGTGCAGCGAGTGCTCCGGTGCCTCCTTCCTGCAGCCGGGAAAGTGCTGATACGGGAGCTGAGGAGCCCTGCAGCAACTGCTGTCACAGGGACTTGGGCTGGTGCCATTGCAAAAGATAACCCTCAGCAGGCCAGGGGGGAGAAGGGGGAAAGAAAAACTGATGGTAGGAGAGGCAAAGCTCCCTTCTGGGGATCTGAGCAGCACACAAGCTTGTCCCAGGCAGCCTTAACCATGGGCTGGGGGAGAACGTGGTGTCGGCAGGAAAGCTGATGCTGGGTGCTCTGGAGCTGTGGGACTGCCTGTGCCTCCTCGGCAGCTCCTGGGCTGCTGCTGTCGGGAGGCACCAGCTCAGAGCGGTAAAGAAATGAAGGGGCTCTGTGGCTGATATTGCTGACGGGTAAGGGAAATGGATCAAAGAGAAGAGCAAGGGCAATACGTTGTAAGAGAGGAGTGGTGAGTGTGTCTGTTGACCTCAGTAGAGAAACCATTACATTATCTGTGTTTGGAGGGAAAAGGCTGCTATTTTCGGGAATCAAGAGGGAACACTCCACAATCAAATAATTTGTTCTTCTCTGTGGCTGCCCCGAAATTGCGTAAGGGAGGGATGTTATTGCCTGAGCAGCTTTCTCCTTGCACAAGGGCAGGCTTTGCCTGTAAAGGTGTGCTCATCACAGGTAAACCAGAGTTTTTCCTGGATAGTGCCCGCTGCCTCTGCCCCGTGACGGCCTCGCTCCTGAGGAAGGAAAGAGCTGGCAGCAGGACAGTTGTCTTTCGGTTTCCCCCTGACCCCATGAAGTTGTCCTTTTTCCCCCACCAATGCCCTGGCTCCCAGTGCCCAGCACTCCCTCCCGCTCTCGGTGGCCACTCTCTGCCCTGCTCTGCCAGCGCAGCCCTGAGCTCAGTGCACACCTTATGTCTCAGTGAAAGGGAACTGATGTTCCTTTCTTGAATTTCGTCCTCATCCATGCACTCCTCTCTCCCTGGACGGTGGCTCCTGTGCAGCCCATCGGATGGTGCCCCCGCATCCCCATCGGCTCCCGCACAACTGTCCCTCGGCAGTAATTCCCGTTGCAGTCTGCTCCTCTCCGACGGTTCAGGTCCCTCCTCGATTTCAAAGATCCCTTGCCTCTCATTCTTCAGCCCCACAATTCCAGGTGTCTGTTGTCAGACTTCTTTGAGATTCACACCTACCAGGACAAGCTCAGCCTCCCTCTTTGGGAGTCTTTGAGCACTGGATTCAGTCCCCCATGAAGAAAAGCTCCTGGTTCTTTTGAATGGAGGCGAGCTGGCTGGCGGGATGCTGGGCTGCAAAGGAGGGAACAGGGATGAGAGTTCAAGTGGTTCCTCTCCCACCTTCCTGCTCTGCAAGGACCCTGATCTCCCTTCACAAATGCATTCTTTTTTGCTACTGTAAACTGCCGTTGTCACCAAATCCCCATTTTCGTGCAGTCTTTACTGTTATCGGTTGTGGTGCCCAGAGCTCTGGGCTGTCTCCTTGCCTGAGCCCTCTGGGCAGTCGTTCAGGTGCTACTTGTGCAGAGATGCAGTGCCCTCAGCACAAACGGCAACCGTTTCCCCCCTTGCCTGGCAAGGCTCGTCCCTGGCTGTGTCTCAGCGTGATTCCCCGTAGTGGTTGGTTTGAAGGTAGTTTTTTTGTCGTCTCCTGGCAAGTGCTCTGATGGAAAGCGTGTCTGCTGCCTTTTCTCCCTCTAAAGTCAGCTGCTGGGCCTTGGGAGGTAAGGTCTGATTCCATGAGGGGGAACTTCATTGTCAGCAGGGATTTGCTACCTGACTTATCCTCAGGAACTGACTCGGCTCCGAGAATCAAGAATTAGCATTGGATTGAAACTCCTGACAGTCATTTTTTCTGAGTGCTTTTTGACTGTGCCATCGGAAGATGCCCAAGCCAGAGGTGATTATTGTTTACTGGGAAGCCAACCTTACAAGGGCCTGAGTGCTTGTTTCTTTGGTGTTTAGGAAGGGATACGGGAAAAGGGATACGGGAAAAGGGACACGACGGGTGAACACAGCTCCCTCCAACAGGGTGTTGGGGTCTGTCCGTGTGCAGAGCAGACCCAGTGGCAGTCCTGTCAGTAAAACCAGCAGGCCTTGGTCACTGTGGTCCTTGGATTCTAAGTAAGAGGCAGAGCTGTCACTGAGTGGTATCAACCACTCAACCAATCCAGCTGGAAACCGGACACAAGCGGTCGTCCCCAGGGTTCAGTGCTGGGTCCAGTCTTGTTTAACATCTTTATCAATGATCTTGATGAAGGCATTGAGTGTACCCTTAGCAAGTTTGCAGATGACACCAAGCTGGGTGCTCAGTCTACTCTTTACAGTCACTCAGACACAAAACGTGTTCTCCTTCCTGAACTGGAGAGGTGCCTGCTGGTCCCCAGCAGGAGGGAAATCCACGCCACATGGCTGTGGCGCTGGGCAGCAAGGAGAAAGGCCGGGGAAGGGACTGCCCGGGCCCAGGGAGAAGAGCACCCTTTGGTCCCAGCCCCTAATGCTGCCCCTCGAGAAAGGGAGAGGAGGATGGAGCCGACAAACAAGCGTGGAATCTCCCAGGGAAGGGATAATTGGACAGGTTTATTGTGCTGCTGGAGGGGGATCGGGGCCAGCAGTCGGGGATGGGTGCACGGCTGCTCCCGAGCTGACGTCCAGGCCGCCTGTAGGGATTTGGGGCTGGATGTTGAGAGCAGGAGCAGTCTCACATCTGCTTGGGCCCCGGGGCTGCCTGCCTGCGGCTGCTGCGCTCAGCACTCGGTGCCGGCGTGCGGCTGCTCTCACGGCGCCGTCTGGGACGCCTGTATGGATTTTGGTCCCGACGCTGCTGCCGGGAGCGGGTCCGCATGCGGTCGGGCCCAGGGGGACTGGAGCCGCTGCTGCCCTGAAGTGGCAGGGAGCCGCCCGAGGGCTCCAGCGCCGCATGGCTTTCCCTGCCGGGGCTGCTTATCTCCTGTGCTGCTGATCCAGGAGATGGTGCCGGTGCCGCCTGGCTGCTGGTGCTGGGTCTGCTGCTCTCCTCTGCCAGGGAGCCATGGGAGGGCCCCGGGGCTGCCTGCCTGCGGCTGCTGCGCTCAGCACTCGGTGCCGGCGTGCGGCTGCTCTCACGGCGCCGTCTGGGACGCCTGTATGGATTTTGGTCCCGACGCTGCTGCCGGGAGCGGGTCCGCATGCGGTCGGGCCCAGGGGGACTGGAGCCGCTGCTGCCCTGAAGTGGCAGGGAGCCGCCCGAGGGCTCCAGCGCCGCATGGCTTTCCCTGCCGGGGCTGCTTATCTCCTGTGCTGCTGATCCAGGAGATGGTGCCGGTGCCGCCTGGCTGCTGGTGCTGGGGCTGCTGCTCTCCTCTGCCAGGGAGCCATGGGAGGGCCCCGGGGCTGCCTGCCTGCGGCTGCTGCGCTCAGCACTCGGTGCCGGCGTGCGGCTGCTCTCACGGCGCCGTCTGGGACGCCTGTATGGATTTTGGTCCCGACGCTGCTGCCGGGAGCGGGTCCGCATGCGGTCGGGCCCAGGGGGACTGGAGCCGCTGCTGCCCTGAAGTGGCAGGGAGCCGCCCGAGGGCTCCAGCGCCGCATGGCTTTCCCTGCCGGGGCTGCTTATCTCCTGTGCTGCTGATCCAGGAGATGGTGCCGGTGCCGCCTGGCTGCTGGTGCTGGGTCTGCTGCTGGTCTCGGGCGCCAGGGAGCCGTGGGAAGGTCCCAGTGCTGACTGGCTGTCAGTTCTGGGGCTGGTGGTCTCGGAGATGGCTTGGCTGCTCAAGGCCGATGTCGGTCTGATGGAGAAAGGAAAGTTAATGAGCCCCTGCTGCCCTGGCGTAAGGCAGATGCTGGGTGGCCCTGCTCTTTTCTTGCCCCCAGCCCTGTTTCCGCCTGCTCCGTGAAGCTGAAGCCCAGACCCACGGGACAGCACTCACAGTCTCCTGTCTTGTGAGCTGCGCAGAAGGTCACCAACCTGCGGGGGATTCGGATCCCCGAGAGGAGCATTTCAAAGACAAATACCCCCCATCTTCTACAGTTCGGGCAGCAGAGGTAGTACATGCCGTCGTGCAGAGCCTGTCGCTGTGGGAGAAACATAAGGAGCATGAGTGGCCATGGTGCTGCTGAGCACCTGCCATGCCATGCCCTGGGAGTGAGAGAACAGCTCCTACCTGGATGCAGCGCCTGTGGAACCAGGCGCGTTTGCACGCTGGGCACACCATGGTGCTGTAGGACTTTCTGTCCTCCACAGGGTCCCGGCAGAAGAGGCAGGTGGTGTTCTCCTGTGGAGCCACCATCGCTGTCTGCTCTGGGCGGTGCTCCCAGCAGAAGGATCTGAGGGAAGAGGAGAGGGATGGGTGAGGTGACAAGTGCCAGGTCCTTACCTGGAGGCGGCGAGAAGGGCAGAGGGGGTACCTGTACGTAGGAAAGTACTGGGTGACGCATTCACCCTCCACGGCACAGGGGAGATGGAAGCTGCGGTCACAGTGCGGCTTTCGGCAGGTGATGGTGGCCCCGCTCATGCCACAGACGAAGCAGTTCTGCAAAGAGCAGAGCAGCCCCCGTCAGCGGCAGCCTCAGCGCCTCCACAGCCAGCCCCGCAACTCCTGGCAGGACGTTGGATGTGGCGGCTGCACAGATCTCCCTCTCTTCTTGTCAGGCCCTCACCTTCCCCGCTGCCCTGTTGATGGTACGTCGAACATCCTCAGGGAGAAATCCTACGAGTCCGATTGCCTCATCCGGTTGCTTCTCCAGGTCGTTGGCAAAGAACTGCAGGAGAGACAAGAGGAGGAGCTGGTGAGGAGAGCGTGGCAGGAAGGGCCTGTCGCAAAGCTGGATGGAGCCGCTGAGGAACTCACCAGGCAATAGACATGGGCACAGAGCCCTTCCTTCTGCTCTTTGTGCCCACAGAGATCCACGTCAGCCTCTGCCCGGTGACACAGCATGCAGGCTGGAGGGGAGAGAGCAAATGCCACGGGGAATGAACTCCTCTGCGGGGTTGGGGGAAGCGTCCCTGAGGGATCATCCCCAGGAATGCTCGGTCCCTGCCTCGCTGGCTGAGGGGCCGAGCTGGAGGCCGGGGACAGGCCGGGGACATTGCAGGCTCGGGTGTCCCTGCAGCGCCCGCTGCCCAGCCTGGGTCCCGCTGGCTGAGGACAGGAGGGGCCCTGCCCCGGGGCGCTTGGGGAGCTCCTGCCTCCTCCTGCCATGGCTGTGGGCCCCACGCTGAGCATCCCGACAACCCCTCTGCCAGGTGTGGGAGGGGGACTTTGCTCTCACCCTGCTCCATCGAGCCGGGGCTCTTCTCCATCCTTGCAGACATGGCCAACGCCAACAGTGAGCCTTTGGAGAGTTCCTGTCTTCACAGCACTCGGCTGTCTCCTCCAAATGCTCCTCTGCGACTCTGGGGGAGAAACAGGAGGTGGGTGACGGAGAAGCAGCACCGGCCCAGCGCCCCGAGGCCTGGGGGCCCCTCCTCCCTGGGGAGCCCCTCGCCGGCCCCGTCCCTGCCCTGCTCCTCAACTCACCGGGTCACACTGATGCCACGGGCTGTGCCCAGCGTGCCTCTACAGTGGCCACTGTGACATCAGCACTGCTGGCCTGCCTGCCCCCCCAAGCATGGGCAGGGATGTCCAGGGCTGCCTGGTGCCCACTGCACCTTCGGGAAAGGGAACATGCGACTGGGCGCCTGTGCCAGGCCACCCTGCTCGAGGAGGCCCTGGGCTCCATGGTCTCAAGAGCTGCTCTGCTGCATGATGTATCGCCAGACCGGCTGTGGTTTGCCTGGAGAGCAGAGGGTTGTTCAAACCTGGACAGGCAGCCCACGGGATCTCCTTTGTGCTTTGGTCACCGTCGTCTTTTGCTTCAGCCTTCCACCCCTCTTCCAGCGAACGGCTGGTGCTGTTTGACTGCAGCTCTATTTAGTTGAAATTACCTGTATGTAATCTATATATTTTTTGTATTTTTATCTATATTAATTATTATCCATATTTTATCTTGTTTTGTTGTGATAATGTTTTACCTATATCTTATTTTTTCTGTGTTTTTATTTAATCGATATTATTACCTATATATGATCTGCTGATTATTATTGTCTATATTTAATATTTGTCTATATTTATTATCTATAATTAACGATATCTATATTATTATTTATTCTATTTTATTAGCTAGATGTTATCTCTCTATTATCTATATTTATATTTTATTCATATTTTTATAGTATTTGGATTTCTTTTACATACAAAAAAGAGGGATTTTTCTCTTTTGCAATGCCACACTCCTATTTTTACAGTTTTACCGACTTTGTTTTTTTTAATCCCTCCCATGAATTTCCAGGCAGCTTTTGAGCTGGAACTGCCCCTATTTTTTTGGAGGTAACCGCCCCTCGCCCCCACAATCCCCCCCAGGACCCCCATCCCCAAACCCTCCCAATGAGGACCCCAGTCTCCCCCCTCAGGAACCCCCGAGCCCTGAACACCCCCCATCAGACAGCCCCAAGAACCCCCCACCCCCAAAGATCCCTCCAAAACCCCCAATAAACCCCACTTGGCTGCACTCCCTGGTGTATTTTCTCTGGGGAAGATGGGGGTCCCCCCAATCCCTTCCCTCACAGCCCCCCTTTATTGCGGGGGGACACAACCCTCCGCCCCCCCCCCCCTTCCCGCTCCCCTCCGGGGAGCTCTGCTGTGGCACCAACAGCCGCCAGGACAGGAGGGTGGCCATTAGTGGGGGCACACCCTTTCTCCTCAGCCCCACTGGGCAATGGCGAGGCAGGAGGTGCCCTGTGGGGCTGAGGGGGCGCCCTGTGTGTCCATAGGGCTGGGGGGAAGCTCAGAATGGCGGGGAGGAGGTGGAAATCTGGCTGCTCCCTCACCTCTGGTGCCAAATGGCCAGAAAGGGCTGTGGCGCCCGTTAGAGGGGAAAGCCCTCTCCTCTCAGCCCCATGGGACGATAGTGGAGTAGGGGGGTCTCTATGGGGCAGGAGAAAAGCGAGGGGAGGCTCAGGATGGTGGAAAAGGGAGGGCAATTCAGCTGCTCCCCCAGCAAAAAATGGCGATGTCGTCTCAGGTGGAAAAGGGCGGCAAAGCTCTGAGGCGCCCATTGGAGGGGAAAACCCCTTCCCCTCATTGCCAGAGGGTGATGGCGGGGCAGGAGGTTGCCCACTCCTGTCTGTGGGGCAGGAGAAGAGCAAGGGGAAGCTCAGAATGGCAGGAACGGGGGGCGGGGGGGGCGAATTCAGCTGCTCCCTCACAGCACCAGTGTGAGCACCCCCACGACCTCCAGTTCTCCCAATAACATCTCTGTGAGCATCACCGGCGCCACAAGTAACCCCAGTATCGCCATTCAGAGCATCCCCACCCCCTCCAGTAAGACCACTCTGAGCATCCCCAGCCACCCCTCCTCGCCCCCATCCCCCCACAACACCTCCCCCGCTCCCCCCCTCCACCGGAAGATGAAGCTGCTCCAGTTGGCGGGGTCCCTGGTGCTGGTGGGGCAGAAGGGGGAGAGGGGGGGATGGGGGCAGGGGAAGGGGTTGGGGGGCGTGGGGGTTTTGTGAGGAGGGGAGAAAATAAAACGAGGAGAGGTGGGGATTGTGGGGGAGAGGGGTGATGTGTGGGGAGGTGGACAGGTACGGCTGGACGAGGCACAGAGGTCTGTGGACATGGAGATGCCCCCTGGCAGCCCCACGCACAGGGCAGACACAGATCTTGGCAGGAGGAGCCTCACGGAAGCGCAGCGGAGCAGACCCATGGAGTCAGCACAAAGCAGCTCCACGGACCCCAGCAGAAACATCCCTGCTGCTCCAGGCACGAGCACCCCCGCAGAGACGGGTCCCCAACAGCAGGTGCCCACGGGCATGGCGCACAGCCGGGAGGCCTCAGGGCTGCGCAGGGCAAGACGGCGCCTGCGCAAGGGCTGCGCCTGGCTCTGGCGCTGCCTGACCGCCTGCTACAGACCCAATGGTGCCAGTGACCTCTAGATCATGAGGGTCTAGTGCTCTTCTTCGATGGCCAACCCTCAGGGAAGAGCTCGTCTGCCTGCCAACCCCTGGACCCACCCATGTGTCCCTGGTTCCAGCTCCTGGGTGCAGCACGGGACCTTCCTCACACCTGCCCTGCAGCACCAGCAGTGACGCACTGCTCGTCAGAGCAGTCTGAACAGTTTCTCTGTACTTACATATATTTTCTTCCCTTCCTTTTTCCTTTTATTATTATTGTTTCATTAAAGCTGTTCCAGTGTTCCAGTGTTCGGTTCCAGGTCTCTTTTTCTCTCGTCTCTCTTTTCCCAGTGGTGTCCCGATGGACACATTGAGGGTTTAACTGCTTAAAGCTTCTGAATGGGACATAAACAATTAGGCTGGGATGTGACTCTGGAATTCTGAATTCTGAATCAACAAGGTCCGTGGACAGGCCTGGCTGTGGCTGTGGCTGTGGCTGGAGACACGTGTCTACAGCACAGAGCAAACTAAGGCTGAAACTTCAGGTTTGGCTTCAGTCCTCTCCTGCACTCATGGACGAAGGGGCGGGTGGAGGCCCCAGGGGTTGCTGGTCGGGGACAGGAAGGCCCATGGATGCTCTCAGGGCCGTGACACTGCCCCATGGGTAGACAGAAAGAAAAGAACCACACAGGCGCCTTGACCACAAATATGGTGGGATCCCATGGAGAAGACCCACACTGGAGCAGGGGAGAAGTGTGGGGAGGAAGGTGCAGTAGAGCTGCTCTCTGACTGTTAACCCCTTCTTCACCACTCTCCATGCTCCTCCTGAGGTTGGGGTGAGCAGATGAATTGGGAGAAATTGAGTCATTTGAGTCTGGGAGAAAGCGTGAGAGGAATGGGCTTTAATGTTTTGTCATTGTTTCTCACAATCCAAATCTTTCTCAAATGGCAATAAATTACATTGACCTTCAGTGAGTCAACGCATCTTTGCCAGTGACGGTACCTGGTCACTGACCTCCTTTGCTTTCTCTCGACAAAGGAGCTTTTCTGGTTTATCTTGTCCCTTTGCCCCGTTTGGACCCCACCTGGAGTCCGGTGTCCAGTTCTGGAATCCCCAGCATCAGAAGGATATGGAGCAGGTCCAGAGGCGGCTACGAAGATGCTCAGAGGGCTTGAGGACCTCTGCTACGAGGACAGGCTGAGAGAGTTAGGGTTGTTCTTCCTGGAGAAGAGAAGGCTCTGGGGAGAACTTATAGTGGCATTCCAGTACCTGAAAGGGCTACAGGAAAGCTGGGGAGGGATTTTTTTTACAAGGGCAAGTATTGACAGGATGAGGGGAAATGGCTTTAAATTGAAAGGGGAAAGCTTTAGATTAGACATTAGGAAGAAATTCTTCACAATGATGAGGCAGTGGAACAGGTTGTGCAAGGAAGTTGTGGACGCCCCCTCCCTGGAAGTGTTCAGGGTCAGGTTGGATGGGGCCTTGAGCAGCCTGGTCCGGTGGGAGGGGTCCCTGCCCACGGCAGGGTGGACGTGGGGGTGGCTGGGGCATCCCCTCCCCCACCCAGGGACCGCCAAACCCGCCCCTCCCCCACCCCGACACACACCCCCACCCACCCTCCGCAACGAACCCCCCCCCCCCTCCACAACCGCCCACCCAGCACCCAGGGACACTCCCCACCCCACCCCGCACCTCCCCAACCCAGAGACCCCCAAACTCGTCCCTCCCCAACCCTGACAGCCCCACAACGACCCCCCATCCACCACTGCCCACCCAGCACCCAGGGACACTGCCCCCCCCCATGACACCCCCAAACTCACCCCTCATCCACCCTGGGAGCCCCCAAATACGGGACGCTCGCCCCATACTCCCCCTAAGGTCTCCTCCGCCCCTCTCCAGGACCCCCCTCAAGCACGGGACCCCCGACCCACCCCCAACAAACAGGGTCCCACGGGGGATTATCGGCTGGGAGGGGACACAGGGGTGACATGGCGGGGGGGAGGGGGCATCCCCTCCCATACCCAGGGACCCCCAAACCCGATCCCAGCAAGCGGGACCCCTGCCGCTGCCGCTGCCGCTGGCCTCCATTCCGTGGCCGCCTCACGAGCCTCTGCGGCCTCGAAGCGTCCCCCGACATCCGGGGCGAGGGAGAAGCCGCCGGCGGCACCGACTCGGCACTCGCTCCGCCGATTCCGCGTCTCCTCCACAGCCCCGACACGAGCGCGGCGCGGCCGCCCGCAGCTCCCGCGCACCCTCCCCGCGGCCCCCCGCCGCCGCCATTTTGGTAGTTTTTATCTCCCCGGGGTCTCCTCCCGCAGCACGGCCGGGGCGCGGCGACGGAACTACAATTCCCGTGATGCCCTGCGCGAGCCCCGGGCCCGCCTCCCGGAAGTGATGGAAACCCCAGTCGCCCGCGCTCGGCCCCATTGCCGACGCCTCCGATTGCGACCCGCGCGGCGCGCGGGGGCGACGATGGGCCCCGCGATGGGCCCGAAGCGGGGGGGACCCTGAGAAGCGCGGTTCGCGGGGGCAGCTCCGTGGGGACGCTGGCAACGGGGGCCGGCTCGGTGGGTGCCCCTGGAGGGTCCCCCTGACCCAGCACGGCTCCCTCACCCACGATGAGGGTGGGGAGGCCCTGGCACAGGTTGCCCAGGGAAGTTGGGGCTGCCCCATCCCTGGAGGTGTTCAAGGCCAGGTTGGATGGGGCCTTGAGCTGCCTGTTCTGGTGGGAGGTTGTCCCTGCCCACGGCAGGGGGATTGGAACTGCACGGGCCCCATGTTCTCCACGTACAGCAGTGCCCAACGCCTCTGCCCGGAGGAGCAGGATGAGCAGCACCCTGAGGTGAAGCTGGAGCTCGATGAGTTGGCACCGGTGACCTTGCTGACACATAAGGAGCGCTTCAGGTAGGTTGCACTTGGTCCATGATGCCTTGTCACGTCTAAGTCTTTGCAATGGACAAGGTCTCTCATTGAAGAAGGTGGCTGGCTTGCCCTTACCGACCGAGGGACGCTGACTTGCAGACCCTCATCTGTCCCCTCCCAGTGTCCGGGCATGCGACTGCTTCTCTTTTTACCAGCAGCCCTCCCAGCCTGCGTTCCTGCAGTGCCCTGCCCGTTTCTGCCTGTGCCAGGCAGCGCTGAGTCAGCTCGAGCTGACGCTCTCGAGCCGCGGGGACTGGGCTGTTTCTGGCGGAGCCGCCAGGGCTCTCGTCCGACTGGTTTGTATTCACCAGATTGCAAATAAAAGGCTATGAGCAGCTGGCTGAAGGCTCCGATGTGCATTCCTGTGCCCATCTGGGCTGCGGGCACCTGGCAGAGCCGCCTTGCCATGCCTCCTGGCATGCAGGCCTCAGGGCAGGGAGACTTCTCCGCCTCCAGTCGAAGTAGAAAGGACAGGGAGGGAAGAGCAAAGGCTGGAGACTTGCACTGAATTGTCCTGACTTCAGCCCTCAGTGGGATCTGGTCATTTCCAGCAGCAGTTGGTTTCTGTCTGTGGATCACCCAGGCCTTTCCCTGTCTGGATGGGCTCCCTCCCTCCTTGCAGAAGCTGCTGTCCTGGCCCCTGGGCTACCGTTGCAGCGCTTGCCACCGGAGAGCAGCAGATGCTTGATAAAGGGAATTTGCCACCCTCATCCTTAAGCACCTTTCCCAGAAAACTTGAGGAACTGGCAGTGATTCCTTTACCGAGGTCATGGTCAAAAAGCAAGGCTTCCACAAACATTGCAGCACGGGCTCCCTCGCTGCGGGGGAGCCGGGCTCTGTGAGACCCAGGACCACCTGCTCCCACACAGCTCTGCAAGGCTGACTTTCCTCGGATTTCATTTGTTTTGGAAAAAACACGTTTCTGTTGCAGAAACTTCCCAGCTGCTTCCTCTTCTTTTTCCACATGGTTGTGTGCCCTTTGGCTTTTTCTGGCACTGCAGAGCGGTCACAATTCTCTTTTCCTTTGCTTTTCTCCCCTGTGCATGGGCTGGGAGACTCAGACCCTTCAAGTGAGTCACTCTGTGTGTGCGTGTGCACATTTATGTCCCCGGGGGAATGCAGTCTCGGAATTCTTGTCTGGACTCTTGACCTGTGAGGCCCTGTGCCAGCTGCACTGCTGCCCGGTGCCTCAGTTTCCCTCCCTGAAGTGATGCTTTGGATGCCCTTGGATGGAAACTGGGCTATAAACAAAAGGCGGCTGTCCTGGCAATGAGTTTCTTTTAGATGGCCCCAAGTCAGGGCTCACTCTTGAATCTGAAAAGTACACAAGCCATGCAACAACATTTAATAGCACGATCCCAGCTAACAACAGCCCTCTTCTTCCACGCCACTCGGCAGCTGGGTGATGGCACAAGGGGGTTTCTGCCAGATTGTCTTGACTTGACTGTCGCAGGCTCTTGGGAGCCAGCACTGGCCTGGAGGGCGTGCAGAGTGCTGTCAGTTACTGCCGAAGGCAGGTACCGATCATCAGGCAGATGGACTGTGGTGATCAATAGCTACTGCCAGACAGTGTCGGTCTAGTCAGGACCGGCCTCTGTTGTATCAGTAGAGGGTGCCCTACATAAAATGCTTCTGACCTTATTGATCAGTGCCTTCTCTTCTGCACATGGCACCTGTGTATCGAGGGGGGATTTATCTCAAAGTGTCTTACAGGGAGCTTGGCTTTCTGGAAGTTTCCCTCATAGTAACCATGTCTCGGAGTGGGTGCCCAGCAGACCTCTCCAAGACCGATGTGAACGGACTGTTGGGCACAGCTTCAACCAGTGAGCACCTGCGGATGCGGAGCCAAGGCCCCTTATTACACCAACCCTGCACCTGTGGCAGCCCAGCCCCCCGCCTGGATGTTACGTGCCCCCATTCCCTGGCAGTCAGCAGGACTGAGAAGAGGTGAAGGAGATCAGAGCTCCAGGTCTGTTTGACCCGGTTGGCAGGCAGCACACTTTTGCTGCTCTGGCTGCTCCAGGCAGTGGCACTGGTTGCTCTGTGGAGGGCGACGTCCAAGGCCATTGAAAGTCTCCAAGGATCTGGTACCAAACGAATGAGTGAAAACACAGGCCAAGGGGGCAGCAATGCCCGGAGGCAGAAAGGCAGGAGGTGGAATCACGCGTCGGGCAGGAGCGTTACATGGGATGCAAAGGGTTTCTTGGGACAAGCAGGAAGAAGGCTACTTTTCTTCTGTGTGGCGAGAACTTTATCTCTGAAAAGTCAGTTTTAAAAGACAGAGGAGGATGGTAGGGACCCTCTTTGAAAATTCCTACTGTCTCCCTCATTAGTTCCCGGCCTCCAATCCCTCCAATGCTTACAGTGTTGCAGAGCTCCCCTAAAAGTGGTTCCCCGTCAAGCGTAGAAGTCGAGATAAGATTGTTTAATAGAATGTTTCCGTTCAGAGACAGGTATGGAATCCTGCAGCTCTCGACCTGCTCTAACGTGAGCCGTGCTGCTGCCAGGTGCTGGTCCAGAGTACTTGAGGGATGTGACTTGGGCAACTCTACGCTGAGACTTTTCATTGCAAATCACAGACTGGGGTCTTGGCTGCCTCCTCTCCATGCGCAGCAGTGAGGTCAGTGCTGAATTTCCTGGCTGCGAGAACAGAAGCTCAGAGCACCCGAGTGAGCTGGTTGAAGGCCCTGCGAGAGGCAGAGCGAACTGACAGCGGGTGCCTGGCTGCTGCCTCCTTCAGTGGCCTGTGTTTATATATAAACGTGTAGCTTGTGTGTGTGTCTATATCTATGCTGAATTTGTGCATTGTGCAAGCAGTTCTGCCAACAGAATGTCCATAGGGGCTGGTCTGGGTGTCGATTCTAAGCATTGAAATGCCTTTTCTTTGTCCCAGATTTTTTCTCCTGCCTCTTCACATCAGGCTATCTGATCTGGAGTTGTCCAAGGAAAGCAGGCTCTGTCTCCCAGGTGTGGAGTGCTATTGCAACCTTCTTGGCATTTTTGCTGAAGACCAGGTCACTGACCCTTTGCAAATACTGGCATAAAGGAGAGAGGGAATTCTTTGAGTTGGATCCCTATTTAATTTCTTCTAACCCATCTGTCCGGAGGTTGTTCGCTGTGGTGTGTGGGTTTGTTGGTGGCAGCGTGCAG
Organism: Tapera naevia; assembly: GCA_033556795.1. Lineage (NCBI taxonomy): Eukaryota > Metazoa > Chordata > Aves > Cuculiformes > Neomorphidae > Tapera > Tapera naevia. Next base: position 220,659 of record JAUMJJ010000640.1, on the reverse strand, counting down.
GCACCTGGATTATGTCCTGTAGGAGCTGGGGAGCGCTCCCGAGGGTGGTTACAGTGCGGCCCTGAGGTGCCTGCAGCAGGCAGTGAGCTTGTTGGCTGCAGGGGAGGCTGAAGGTGTTCTGCCCTTGGCAGGCCCAGGCTCACCTGGAGCAGAAGCTGCTGTGGGTCAGTCACACACGAAGCTGCAAGCGCCTCGGGCGCTCGGAGGGACAGGGCTGCATTGATGTGGTGATGATGAGCAGCTCTTCTGCACTGGAGGTCGAGGAGGCCTGCTCAGTTCCAGTGGGGTAAAGTCAGGGCAGCCCGGTTTGGGTGGAGTTATCACTGCTTTGCAGGACAACAAAACAAAAGCAGAACTTGTCCTGTTTGTATGTTCTTTGGCTTGTGCCAAGCCAGCAGCACAGAGCATCTTCTGCCTTTAGCAGATGTTGGGTGTTTAATTAAATGCAAATTGTCCTTCTGTAGAAAGGGAGATTCCTCACGTATTTCTGTTTTGTTTTCTTGCTGCTGCAGGTGATCCTGTGTAACGCAGGAGCCATTGATGCTCCCTTCAGCTTGGTGCCTCCAACTACTGCTCTGGGCTCCTTCTTCACCTTTCTCCCCATGGAGGGCATCGTTTCACCAGCCAGGGTCCAAGTCATCAGGATCTCCTTCAGTTCCACCATCCTGGGGAAGTTCACAGAAATATTCAAGTTCAGAGTGTATGGGTCTCCTGAGCCTGTGACGCTGACTGTCAGGTAAGGAGGGATATAGGAGCTCTGTAGCCTTCTCTGGGTGATCATCTCCCACCAACTTCCTTTTGTGGTGAAGCAGAGGGAAAAAGGTGTTGTCTGTGGTCTTAGCGTGGGGTTGCTCTGATCAGAGCCAAGATGAAGAGCCAAGGGTTTTTAGCCTTGACACCAGTTCCAGCAGCAATTGAAGTGTGGTTCTCAGGGAGAAGTGGCCGTGCCTTTGGTGCTCTCGCTGCTCGTTTTAGCTCAGAAAGCCTTGGGTCCCTGTGGGAAGCAGCTTTGCCTCCATGGCTGACCGGGGTGGCTCTGTGTCTTTCCGGGGTGCTGGTTCCTTCTGTCCCTTTCCTAGTCCTGTCTGAGGTCCCCAGGGCTTTCAGTGACCCTGCCTGTGATGGAAAACAGTTTTCCTGGAGGCTGCAGAGGAAAGGTGTGGAGTTGCCTGCTGCCAAACCTGGGCTTCCGGGAGCTGGAGTGGCTCCTGGCAGACGGTGTGTGGGTGTCAGCTCTGGGCAGCAGATGGCCTGGGAGATGGCTGAGGGCTGGGCCAGCCTGGGGCGATTCTGCAGCCAGAAGCAGTGGTTTCTAAATCGCGTTGGGGCCAAGCTCTCCTCCCAGCCCTTGTGCAGCGAGTGCTCCGGTGCCTCCTTCCTGCAGCCGGGAAAGTGCTGATACGGGAGCTGAGGAGCCCTGCAGCAACTGCTGTCACAGGGACTTGGGCTGGTGCCATTGCAAAAGATAACCCTCAGCAGGCCAGGGGGGAGAAGGGGGAAAGAAAAACTGATGGTAGGAGAGGCAAAGCTCCCTTCTGGGGATCTGAGCAGCACACAAGCTTGTCCCAGGCAGCCTTAACCATGGGCTGGGGGAGAACGTGGTGTCGGCAGGAAAGCTGATGCTGGGTGCTCTGGAGCTGTGGGACTGCCTGTGCCTCCTCGGCAGCTCCTGGGCTGCTGCTGTCGGGAGGCACCAGCTCAGAGCGGTAAAGAAATGAAGGGGCTCTGTGGCTGATATTGCTGACGGGTAAGGGAAATGGATCAAAGAGAAGAGCAAGGGCAATACGTTGTAAGAGAGGAGTGGTGAGTGTGTCTGTTGACCTCAGTAGAGAAACCATTACATTATCTGTGTTTGGAGGGAAAAGGCTGCTATTTTCGGGAATCAAGAGGGAACACTCCACAATCAAATAATTTGTTCTTCTCTGTGGCTGCCCCGAAATTGCGTAAGGGAGGGATGTTATTGCCTGAGCAGCTTTCTCCTTGCACAAGGGCAGGCTTTGCCTGTAAAGGTGTGCTCATCACAGGTAAACCAGAGTTTTTCCTGGATAGTGCCCGCTGCCTCTGCCCCGTGACGGCCTCGCTCCTGAGGAAGGAAAGAGCTGGCAGCAGGACAGTTGTCTTTCGGTTTCCCCCTGACCCCATGAAGTTGTCCTTTTTCCCCCACCAATGCCCTGGCTCCCAGTGCCCAGCACTCCCTCCCGCTCTCGGTGGCCACTCTCTGCCCTGCTCTGCCAGCGCAGCCCTGAGCTCAGTGCACACCTTATGTCTGAGTGAAAGGGAACTGATGTTCCTTTCTTGAATTTCGTCCTCATCCATGCACTCCTCTCTCCCTGGACGGTGGCTCCTGTGCAGCCCATCGGATGGTGCCCCCGCATCCCCATCGGCTCCCGCACAACTGTCCCTCGGCAGTAATTCCCGTTGCAGTCTGCTCCTCTCCGACGGTTCAGGTCCCTCCTCGATTTCAAAGATCCCTTGCCTCTCATTCTTCAGCCCCACAATTCCAGGTGTCTGTTGTCAGACTTCTTTGAGACTCACACCTACCAGGACAAGCTCAGCCTCCCTCTTTGGGAGTCTTTGAGCACTGGATTCAGTCCCCCATGAAGAAAAGCTCCTGGTTCTTTTGAATGGAGGCGAGCTGGCTGGCGGGATGCTGGGCTGCAAAGGAGGGAACAGGGATGAGAGTTCAAGTGGTTCCTCTCCCACCTTCCTGCTCTGCAAGGACCCTGATCTCCCTTCACAAATGCATTCTTTTTTGCTACTGTAAACTGCCGTTGTCACCAAATCCCCATTTTCGTGCAGTCTTTACTGTTATCGGTTGTGGTGCCCAGAGCTCTGGGCTGTCTCCTTGCCTGAGCCCTCTGGGCAGTCGTTCAGGTGCTACTTGTGCAGAGATGCAGTGCCCTCAGCACAAACGGCAACCGTTTCCCCCCTTGCCTGGCAAGGCTCGTCCCTGGCTGTGTCTCAGCGTGATTCCCCATAGTGGTTGGTTTGAAGGTAGTTTTTTTGTCGTCTCCTGGCAAGTGCTCTGATGGAAAGCGTGTCTGCTGCCTTTTCTCCCTCTAAAGTCAGCTGCTGGGCCTTGGGAGGTAAGGTCTGATTCCATGAGGGGGAACTTCATTGTCAGCAGGGATTTGCTACCTGACTTATCCTCAGGAACTGACTCGGCTCCAAGAATCAAGAATTAGCATTGGATTGAAACTCCTGACAGTCATTTTTTCTGAGTGCTTTTTGACTGTGCCATCGGAAGATGCCCAAGCCAGAGGTGATTATTGTTTACTGGGAAGCCAACCTTACAAGGGCCTGAGTGCTTGTTTCTTTGGTGTTTAGGAAGGGATACGGGAAAAGGGATACGGGAAAAGGGACACGACGGGTGAACACAGCTCCCTCCAACAGGGTGTTGGGGTCTGTCCGTGTGCAGAGCAGACCCAGTGGCAGTCCTGTCAGTAAAACCAGCAGGCCTTGGTCACTGTGGTCCTTGGATTCTAAGTAAGAGGCAGAGCTGTCACTGAGTGGTATCAACCACTCAACCAATCCAGCTGGAAACCGGACACAAGCGGTCGTCCCCAGGGTTCAGTGCTGGGTCCAGTCTTGTTTAACATCTTTATCAATGATCTTGATGAAGGCATTGAGTGTACCCTTAGCAAGTTTGCAGATGACACCAAGCTGGGTGCTCAGTCTACTCTTTACAGTCACTCAGACACAAAACGTGTTCTCCTTCCTGAACTGGAGAGGTGCCTGCTGGTCCCCAGCAGGAGGGAAATCCACGCCACATGGCTGTGGCGCTGGGCAGCAAGGAGAAAGGCCGGGGAAGGGACTGCCCGGGCCCAGGGAGAAGAGCACCCTTTGGTCCCAGCCCCTAATGCTGCCCCTCGAGAAAGGGAGAGGAGGACGGAGCCGACAAACAAGCGTGGAATCTCCCAGGGAAGGGATAATTGGACAGGTTTATTGTGCTGCTGGAGGGGGATCGGGGCCAGCAGTCGGGGATGGGTGCACGGCTGCTCCCGAGCTGACGTCCAGGCCGCCTGTAGGGATTTGGGGCTGGATGTTGAGAGCAGGAGCAGTCTCACATCTGCTTGGGCCCCGGGGCTGCCTGCCTGCGGCTGCTGCGCTCAGCACTCGGTGCCGGCGTGCGGCTGCTCTCACGGCGCCGTCTGGGACGCCTGTATGGATTTTGGTCCCGACGCTGCTGCCGGGAGCGGGTCCGCATGCGGTCGGGCCCAGGGGGACTGGAGCCGCTGCTGCCCTGAAGTGGCAGGGAGCCGCCCGAGGGCTCCAGCGCCGCATGGCTTTCCCTGCCGGGGCTGCTTATCTCCTGTGCTGCTGATCCAGGAGATGGTGCCGGTGCCGCCTGGCTGCTGGTGCTGGGTCTGCTGCTCTCCTCTGCCAGGGAGCCATGGGAGGGCCCCGGGGCTGCCTGCCTGCGGCTGCTGCGCTCAGCACTCGGTGCCGGCGTGCGGCTGCTCTCACGGCGCCGTCTGGGACGCCTGTATGGATTTTGGTCCCGACGCTGCTGCCGGGAGCGGGTCCGCATGCGGTCGGGCCCAGGGGGACTGGAGCCGCTGCTGCCCTGAAGTGGCAGGGAGCCGCCCGAGGGCTCCAGCGCCGCATGGCTTTCCCTGCCGGGGCTGCTTATCTCCTGTGCTGCTGATCCAGGAGATGGTGCCGGTGCCGCCTGGCTGCTGGTGCTGGGTCTGCTGCTCTCCTCTGCCAGGGAGCCATGGGAGGGCCCCGGGGCTGCCTGCCTGCGGCTGCTGCGCTCAGCACTCGGTGCCGGCGTGCGGCTGCTCTCACGGCGCCGTCTGGGACGCCTGTATGGATTTTGGTCCCGACGCTGCTGCCGGGAGCGGGTCCGCATGGGGTCGGGCCCAGGGGGACTGGAGCCGCTGCTGCCCTGAAGTGGCAGGGAGCCGCCCGAGGGCTCCAGCGCCGCATGGCTTTCCCTGCCGGGGCTGCTTATCTCCTGTGCTGCTGATCCAGGAGATGGTGCCGGTGCCGCCTGGCTGCTGGTGCTGGGTCTGCTGCTGGTCTCGGGCGCCAGGGAGCCGTGGGAAGGTCCCAGTGCTGACTGGCTGTCAGTTCTGGGGCTGGTGGTCTCGGAGATGGCTTGGCTGCTCAAGGCCGATGTCGGTCTGATGGAGAAAGGAAAGTTAATGATCCCCTGCTGCCCTGGCGTAAGGCAGATGCTGGGTGGCCCTGCTCTTTTCTTGCCCCCAGCCCTGTTTCCGCCTGCTCCGTGAAGCTGAAGCCCAGACCCACGGGACAGCACTCACAGTCTCCTGTCTTGTGAGCTGCGCAGAAGGTCACCAACCTGCGGGGGATTCGGATCCCCGAGAGGAGCATTTCAAAGACAAATACCCCCCATCTTCTACAGTTCGGGCAGCAGAGGTAGTACATGCCGTCGTGCAGAGCCTGTCGCTGTGGGAGAAACATAAGGAGCATGAGTGGCCATGGTGCTGCTGAGCACCTGCCATGCCATGCCCTGGGAGTGAGAGAACAGCTCCTACCTGGATGCAGCGCCTGTGGAACCAGGCGCGTTTGCACGCTGGGCACACCATGGTGCTGTAGGACTTTCTGTCCTCCACAGGGTCCCAGCAGAAGAGGCAGGTGGTGTTCTCCTGTGGAGCCACCATCGCTGTCTGCTCTGGGCGGTGCTCCCAGCAGAAGGATCTGAGGGAAGAGGAGAGGGATGGGTGAGGTGACAAGTGCCAGGTCCTTACCTGGAGGCGGCGAGAAGGGCAGAGGGGGTACCTGTACGTAGGAAAGTACTGGGTGACGCATTCACCCTCCACGGCACAGGGGAGATGGAAGCTGCGGTCACAGTGCGGCTTTCGGCAGGTGATGGTGGCCCCGCTCATGCCACAGACGAAGCAGTTCTGCAAAGAGCAGAGCAGCCCCCGTCAGCGGCAGCCTCAGCGCCTCCACAGCCAGCCCCGCAACTCCTGGCAGGACGTTGGATGTGGCGGCTGCACAGATCTCCCTCTCTTCTTGTCAGGCCCTCACCTTCCCCGCTGCCCTGTTGATGGTACGTCGAACATCCTCAGGGAGAAATCCTACGAGTCCGATTGCCTCATCCGGTTGCTTCTCCAGGTCGTTGGCAAAGAACTGCAGGAGAGACAAGAGGAGGAGCTGGTGAGGAGAGCGTGGCAGGAAGGGCCTGTCGCAAAGCTGGATGGAGCCGCTGAGGAACTCACCAGGCAATAGACATGGGCACAGAGCCCTTCCTTCTGCTCTTTGTGCCCACAGAGATCCACGTCAGCCTCTGCCCGGTGACACAGCATGCAGGCTGGAGGGGAGAGAGCAAATGCCACGGGGAATGAACTCCTCTGCGGGGTTGGGGGAAGCATCCCTGAGGGATCATCCCCAGGAATGCTCGGTCCCTGCCTCGCTGGCTGAGGGGCCGAGCTGGAGGCCGGGGACAGGCCGGGGACATTGCAGGCTCGGGTGTCCCTGCAGCGCCCGCTGCCCAGCCTGGGTCCCGCTGGCTGAGGACAGGAGGGGCCCTGCCCCGGGGCGCTTGGGGAGCTCCTGCCTCCTCCTGCCATGGCTGTGGGCCCCACGCTGAGCATCCCGACAACCCCTCTGCCAGGTGTGGGAGGGGGACTTTGCTCTCACCCTGCTCCATCGAGCCGGGGCTCTTCTCCATCCTTGCAGACATGGCCAACGCCAACAGTGAGCCTTTGGAGAGTTCCTGTCTTCACAGCACTCGGCTGTCTCCTCCAAATGCTCCTCTGCGACTCTGGGGGAGAAACAGGAGGTGGGTGACGGAGAAGCAGCACCGGCCCAGCGCCCCGAGGCCTGGGGGCCCCTCCTCCCTGGGGAGCCCCTCGCCGGCCCCGTCCCTGCCCTGCTCTCTCCTCACCTCACCGGGTCACACTGATGCCACGGGCTGTGCCCAGCGTGCCTCTACAGTGGCCACTGTGACATCAGCACTGCTGGCCTGCCTGCCCCCCCAAGCATGGGCAGGGATGTCCAGGGCTGCCTGGTGCCCACTGCACCTTCGGGAAAGGGAACATGCGACTGGGCGCCTGTGCCAGGCCACCCTGCTCAAGGAGGCCCTGGGCTCCATGGTCTCAAGAGCTGCTCTGCTGCATGATGTATCGCCAGACCGGCTGTGGTTTGCCTGGAGAGCAGAGGGTTGTTCAAACCTGGACAGGCAGCCCACGGGATCTCCTTTGTGCTTTGGTCACCGTCGTCTTTTGCTTCAGCCTTCCACCCCTCTTCCAGCGAACGGCTGGTGCTGTTTGACTGCAGCTCTATTTAGTTGAAATTACCTGTATGTAATCTATATATTTTTTGTATTTTTATCTATATTAATTATTATCCATATTTTATCTTGTTTTGTTGTGATAATATTTTACCTATATCTTATTTTTTCTGTGTTTTTATTTAATTGATATTATTACCTATATATGATCTGCTGATTATTATTGTCTATATTTAATATTTGTCTATATTTATTATCTATAATTAACGATATCTATATTATTATTTATTCTATTTTATTAGCTAGATGTTATCTCTCTATTATCTATATTTATATTTTATTCATATTTTTATAGTATTTGGATTTCTTTTACATACAAAAAAGAGGGATTTTTCTCTTTTGCAATGCCACACTCCTATTTTTACAGTTTTACCAACTTTGTTTTTTTTAATCCCTCCCATGAATTTCCAGGCAGCTTTTGAGCTGGAACTGCCCCTATTTTTTTGGAGGTAACCGCCCCTCGCCCCCACAATCCCCCCCAGGACCCCCATTCCCAAACCCTCCCAATGAGGACCCCAGTCTCCCCCCTCAGGAATCCCCGAGCCCTGAACACCCCCCATCAGACAGCCCCAAGAACCCCCCACCCCCAAAGATCCCTCCAAAACCCCCAATAAACCCCACTTGGCTGCACTCCCTGGTGTATTTTCTCTGGGGAAGATGGGGGTCCCCCCAATCCCTTCCCTCACAGCCCCCCTTTATTGCGGGGGGACACAACCCTCCGCCCCCCCCCCCCCTTCCCGCTCCCCTCCGGGGAGCTCTGCTGTGGCACCAACAGCCGCCAGGACAGGAGGGTGGCCATTAGTGGGGGCACACCCTTTCTCCTCAGCCCCACTGGGCAATGGCGAGGCAGGAGGTGCCCTGTGGGGCTGAGGGGGCACCCTGTGTGTCCATAGGGCTGGGGGGAAGCTCAGAATGGCGGGGAGGAGGTGGAAATCTGGCTGCTCCCTCACCTCTGGTGCCAAATGGCCAGAAAGGGCTGTGGCGCCCGTTAGAGGGGAAAGCCCTCTCCTCTCAGCCCCATGGGACGATAGTGGAGTAGGGGGGTCTCTATGGGGCAGGAGAAAAGCGAGGGGAGGCTCAGGATGGTGGAAAAGGGAGGGCAATTCAGCTGCTCCCCCAGCAAAAAATGGCGATGTCGTCTCAGGTGGAAAAGGGCGGCAAAGCTCTGAGGCGCCCATTGGAGGGGAAAACCCCTTCCCCTCATTGCCAGAGGGTGATGGCGGGGCAGGAGGTTGCCCCCTCCTGTCTGTGGGGCAGGAGAAGAGCAAGGGGAAGCTCAGAATGGCAGGAACGGGGGGCGGGGGGGGCGAATTCAGCTGCTCCCTCACAGCACCAGTGTGAGCACCCCCACGACCTCCAGTTCTCCCAATAACATCTCTGTGAGCATCACCGGCGCCACAAGTAACCCCAGTATCGCCATTCAGAGCATCCCCACCCCCTCCAGTAAGACCACTCTGAGCATCCCCAGCCACCCCTCCTCGCCCCCATCCCCCCACAACACCTCCCCCGCTCCCCCCCTCCACCGGAAGATGAAGCTGCTCCAGTTGGCGGGGTCCCTGGTGCTGGTGGGGCAGAAGGGGGAGAGGGGGGGATGGGGGCAGGGGAAGGGGTTGGGGGGCGTGGGGGTTTTGTGAGGAGGGGAGAAAATAAAACGAGGGGAGGTGGGGATTGTGGGGGAGAGGGGTGATGTGTGGGGAGGTGGACAGGTACGGCTGAACGAGGCACAGAGGTCTGTGGACATGGAGATGCCCCCTGGCAGCCCCACGCACAGGGCAGACACAGATCTTGGCAGGAGGAGCCTCACGGAAGCGCAGCGGAGCAGACCCATGGAGTCAGCACAAAGCAGCTCCACGGACCCCAGCAGAAACATCCCTGCTGCTCCAGGCACGAGCACCCCCGCAGAGACGGGTCCCCAACAGCAGGTGCCCACGGGCATGGCGCACAGCCGGGAGGCCTCAGGGCTGCGCAGGGCAAGACGGCGCCTGCGCAAGGGCTGCGCCTGGCTCTGGCGCTGCCTGACCGCCTGCTACAGACCCAATGGTGCCAGTGACCTCTAGATCATGAGGGTCTAGTGCTCTTCTTCGATGGCCAACCCTCAGGGAAGAGCTCGTCTGCCTGCCAACCCCTGGACCCACCCATGTGTCCCTGGTTCCAGCTCCTGGGTGCAGCACGGGACCTTCCTCACACCTGCCCTGCAGCACCAGCAGTGACGCACTGCTCGTCAGAGCAGTCTGAACAGTTTCTCTGTACTTACATATATTTTCTTCCCTTCCTTTTTCCTTTTATTATTATTGTTTCATTAAAGCTGTTCCAGTGTTCTAGTGTTCGGTTCCAGGTCTCTTTTTCTCTCGTCTCTCTTTTCCCAGTGGTGTCCCGATGGACACATTGAGGGTTTAACTGCTTAAAGCTTCTGAATGGGACATAAACAATTAGGCTGGGATGTGACTCTGGAATTCTGAATTCTGAATCAACAAGGTCCGTGGACAGGCCTGGCTGTGGCTGTGGCTGGAGACACGTGTCTACAGCACAGAGCAAACTAAGGCTGAAACTTCAGGTTTGGCTTCAGTCCTCTCCTGCACTCATGGACGAAGGGGCGGGTGGAGGCCCCAGGGGTTGCTGGTCGGGGACAGGAAGGCCCATGGATGCTCTCAGGGCCGTGACACTGCCCCATGGGTAGACAGAAAGAAAAGAACCACACAGGCGCCTTGACCACAAATATGGTGGGATCCCATGGAGAAGACCCACACTGGAGCAGGGGAGAAGTGTGGGGAGGAAGGTGCAGTAGAGCTGCTCTCTGACTGTTAACCCCTTCTTCACCACTCTCCATGCTCCTCCTGAGGTTGGGGTGAGCAGATGAATTGGGAGATACTAAGTCATTTGAGTCTGGGAGAAAGCGTGAGAGGAATGGGCTTTAATGTTTTGTCATTGTTTCTCACAATCCAAATCTTTCTCAAATGGCAATAAATTACATTGACCTTCAGTGAGTCAACGCATCTTTGCCAGTGACGGTACCTGGTCACTGACCTCCTTTGCTTTCTCTCGACAAAGGAGCTTTTCTGGTTTATCTTGTCCCTTTGCCCCGTTTGGACCCCACCTGGAGTCCGGTGTCCAGTTCTGGAATCCCCAGCATCAGAAGGATATGGAACTGTTGGAGCAGGTCCAGAGGCGGCTACGAAGATGCTCAGAGGGCTTGAGGACCTCTGCTACGAGGACAGGCTGAGAGAGTTAGGGTTGTTCTTCCTGGAGAAGAGAAGGCTCTGGGGAGAACTTATAGTGGCATTCCAGTACCTGAAAGGGCTACAGGAAAGCTGGGGAGGGATTTTTTTTACAAGGGCAAGTATTGACAGGATGAGGGGAAATGGCTTTAAATTGAAAGGGGAAAGCTTTAGATTAGACATTAGGAAGAAATTCTTCACAATGATGAGGCAGTGGAACAGGTTGTGCAAGGAAGTTGTGGACGCCCCCTCCCTGGAAGTGTTCAGGGTCAGGTTGGATGGGGCCTTGAGCAGCCTGGTCCGGTGGGAGGGGTCCCTGCCCACGGCAGGGTGGACGTGGGGGTGGCTGGGGCATCCCCTCCCCCACCCAGGGACCGCCAAACCCGCCCCTCCCCCACCCCGACACACACCCCCACCCACCCTCCGCAACGAACCCCCCCCCCCTCCACAACCGCCCACCCAGCACCCAGGGACACTCCCCACCCCACCCCGCACCTCCCCAACCCAGAGACCCCCAAACTCGTCCCTCCCCAACCCTGACAGCCCCACAACGACCCCCCATCCACCACTGCCCACCCAGCACCCAGGGACACTGCCCCCCCCCATGACACCCCCAAACTCACCCCTCATCCACCCTGGGAGCCCCCAAATACGGGACGCTCGCCCCATACTCCCCCTAAGGTCTCCTCCGCCCCTCTCCAGGACCCCCCTCAAGCACGGGACCCCCGACCCACCCCCAACAAACAGGGTCCCACGGGGGATTATCGGCTGGGAGGGGACACAGGGGTGACATGGCGGGGGGGAGGGGGCATCCCCTCCCATACCCAGGGACCCCCAAACCCGATCCCAGCAAGCGGGACCCCTGCCGCTGCCGCTGCCGCTGGCCTCCATTCCGTGGCCGCCTCACGAGCCTCTGCGGCCTCGAAGCGTCCCCCGACATCCGGGGCGAGGGAGAAGCCGCCGGCGGCACCGACTCGGCACTCGCTCCGCCGATTCCGCGTCTCCTCCACAGCCCCGACACGAGCGCGGCGCGGCCGCCCGCAGCTCCCGCGCACCCTCCCCGCGGCCCCCCGCCGCCGCCATTTTGGTAGTTTTTATCTCCCCGGGGTCTCCTCCCGCAGCACGGCCGGGGCGCGGCGACGGAACTACAATTCCCGTGATGCCCTGCGCGAGCCCCGGGCCCGCCTCCCGGAAGTGATGGAAACCCCAGTCGCCCGCGCTCGGCCCCATTGCCGACGCCTCCGATTGCGACCCGCGCGGCGCGCGGGGGCGACGATGGGCCCCGCGATGGGCCCGAAGCGGGGGGGACCCTGAGAAGCGCGGTTCGCGGGGGCAGCTCCGTGGGGACGCTGGCAACGGGGGCCGGCTCGGTGGGTGCCCCTGGAGGGTCCCCCTGACCCAGCACGGCTCCCTCACCCACGATGAGGGTGGGGAGGCCCTGGCACAGGTTGCCCAGGGAAGTTGGGGCTGCCCCATCCCTGGAGGTGTTCAAGGCCAGGTTGGATGGGGCCTTGAGCTGCCTGTTCTGGTGGGAGGTTGTCCCTGCCCACGGCAGGGGGATTGGAACTGCACGGGCCCCATGTTCTCCACGTACAGCAGTGCCCAACGCCTCTGCCCGGAGGAGCAGGATGAGCAGCACCCTGAGGTGAAGCTGGAGCTCGATGAGTTGGCACCGGTGACCTTGCTGACACATAAGGAGCGCTTCAGGTAGGTTGCACTTGGTCCATGATGCCTTGTCACGTCTAAGTCTTTGCAATGGACAAGGTCTCTCATTGAAGAAGGTGGCTGGCTTGCCCTTACCGACCGAGGGACGCTGACTTGCAGACCCTCATCTGTCCCCTCCCAGTGTCCGGGCATGCGACTGCTTCTCTTTTTACCAGCAGCCCTCCCAGCCTGCGTTCCTGCAGTGCCCTGCCCGTTTCTGCCTGTGCCAGGCAGCGCTGAGTCAGCTCGAGCTGACGCTCTCGAGCCGCGGGGACTGGGCTGTTTCTGGCGGAGCCGCCAGGGCTCTCGTCCGACTGGTTTGTATTCACCAGATTGCAAATAAAAGGCTATGAGCAGCTGGCTGAAGGCTCCGATGTGCATTCCTGTGCCCATCTGGGCTGCGGGCACCTGGCAGAGCCGCCTTGCCATGCCTCCTGGCATGCAGGCCTCAGGGCAGGGAGACTTCTCCGCCTCCAGTCGAAGTAGAAAGGACAGGGAGGGAAGAGCAAAGGCTGGAGACTTGCACTGAATTGTCCTGACTTCAGCCCTCAGTGGGATCTGGTCATTTCCAGCAGCAGTTGGTTTCTGTCTGTGGATCACCCAGGCCTTTCCCTGTCTGGATGGGCTCCCTCCCTCCTTGCAGAAGCTGCTGTCCTGGCCCCTGGGCTACCGTTGCAGCGCTTGCCACCGGAGAGCAGCAGATGCTTGATAAAGGGAATTTGCCACCCTCATCCTTAAGCACCTTTCCCAGAAAACTTGAGGAACTGGCAGTGATTCCTTTACCGAGGTCATGGTCAAAAAGCAAGGCTTCCACAAACATTGCAGCACGGGCTCCCTCGCTGCGGGGGAGCCGGGCTCTGTGAGACCCAGGACCACCTGCTCCCACACAGCTCTGCAAGGCTGACTTTCCTCGGATTTCATTTGTTTTGGAAAAAACACGTTTCTGTTGCAGAAACTTCCCAGCTGCTTCCTCTTCTTTTTCCACATGGTTGTGTGCCCTTTGGCTTTTTCTGGCACTGCAGAGCGGTCACAATTCTCTTTTCCTTTGCTTTTCTCCCCTGTGCATGGGCTGGGAGACTCAGACCCTTCAAGTGAGTCACTCTGTGTGTGCGTGTGCACATTTATGTCCCCGGGGGAATGCAGTCTCGGAATTCTTGTCTGGACTCTTGACCTGTGAGGCCCTGTGCCAGCTGCACTGCTGCCCGGTGCCTCAGTTTCCCTCCCTGAAGTGATGCTTTGGATGCCCTTGGATGGAAACTGGGCTATAAACAAAAGGCGGCTGTCCTGGCAATGAGTTTCTTTTAGATGGCCCCAAGTCAGGGCTCACTCTTGAATCTGAAAAGTACACAAGCCATGCAACAACATTTAATAGCACGATCCCAGCTAACAACAGCCCTCTTCTTCCACGCCACTCGGCAGCTGGGTGATGGCACAAGGGGGTTTCTGCCAGATTGTCTTGACTTGACTGTCGCAGGCTCTTGGGAGCCAGCACTGGCCTGGAGGGCGTGCAGAGTGCTGTCAGTTACTGCCGAAGGCAGGTACCGATCATCAGGCAGATGGACTGTGGTGATCAATAGCTACTGCCAGACAGTGTCGGTCTAGTCAGGACCGGCCTCTGTTGTATCAGTAGAGGGTGCCCTACATAAAATGCTTCTGACCTTATTGATCAGTGCCTTCTCTTCTGCACATGGCACCTGTGTATCGAGGGGGGATTTATCTCAAAGTGTCTTACAGGGAGCTTGGCTTTCTGGAAGTTTCCCTCATAGTAACCATGTCTCGGAGTGGGTGCCCAGCAGACCTCTCCAAGACCGATGTGAACGGACTGTTGGGCACAGCTTCAACCAGTGAGCACCTGCGGATGCGGAGCCAAGGCCCCTTATTACACCAACCCTGCACCTGTGGCAGCCCAGCCCCCCGCCTGGATGTTACGTGCCCCCATTCCCTGGCAGTCAGCAGGACTGAGAAGAGGTGAAGGAGATCAGAGCTCCAGGTCTGTTTGACCCGGTTGGCAGGCAGCACACTTTTGCTGCTCTGGCTGCTCCAGGCAGTGGCACTGGTTGCTCTGTGGAGGGCGACGTCCAAGGCCATTGAAAGTCTCCAAGGATCTGGTACCAAACGAATGAGTGAAAACACAGGCCAAGGGGGCAGCAATGCCCGGAGGCAGAAAGGCAGGAGGTGGAATCACGCGTCGGGCAGGAGCGTTACATGGGATGCAAAGGGTTTCTTGGGACAAGCAGGAAGAAGGCTACTTTTCTTCTGTGTGGCGAGAACTTTATCTCTGAAAAGTCAGTTTTAAAAGACAGAGGAGGATGGTAGGGACCCTCTTTGAAAATTCCTACTGTCTCCCTCATTAGTTCCCGGCCTCCAATCCCTCCAATGCTTACAGTGTTGCAGAGCTCCCCTAAAAGTGGTTCCCCGTCAAGCGTAGAAGTCGAGATAAGATTGTTTAATAGAATGTTTCCGTTCAGAGACAGGTATGGAATCCTGCAGCTCTCGACCTGCTCTAACGTGAGCCGTGCTGCTGCCAGGTGCTGGTCCAGAGTACTTGAGGGATGTGACTTGGGCAACTCTACGCTGAGACTTTTCATTGCAAATCACAGACTGGGGTCTTGGCTGCCTCCTCTCCATGCGCAGCAGTGAGGTCAGTGCTGAATTTCCTGGCTGCGAGAACAGAAGCTCAGAGCACCCGAGTGAGCTGGTTGAAGGCCCTGCGAGAGGCAGAGCGAACTGACAGCGGGTGCCTGGCTGCTGCCTCCTTCAGTGGCCTGTGTTTATATATAAACGTGTAGCTTGTGTGTGTGTCTATATCTATGCTGAATTTGTGCATTGTGCAAGCAGTTCTGCCAACAGAATGTCCATAGGGGCTGGTCTGGGTGTCGATTCTAAGCATTGAAATGCCTTTTCTTTGTCCCAGATTTTTTCTCCTGCCTCTTCACATCAGGCTATCTGATCTGGAGTTGTCCAAGGAAAGCAGGCTCTGTCTCCCAGGTGTGGAGTGCTATTGCAACCTTCTTGGCATTTTTGCTGAAGACCAGGTCACTGACCCTTTGCAAATACTGGCATAAAGGAGAGAGGGAATTCTTTGAGTTGGATCCCTATTTAATTTCTTCTAACCCATCTGTCCGGAGGTTGTTCGCTGTGGTGTGTGGGTTTGTTGGTGGCAGCGTGCAGGCACCTGGATTATGTCCTGTAGGAGCTGGGGAGCGCTCCCGAGGGTGGTTACAGTGCGGCCCTGAGGTGCCTGCAGCAGGCAGTGAGCTTGTTGGCTGCAGGGGAGGCTGAAGGTGTTCTGCCCTTGGCAGGCCCAGGCTCACCTGGAGCAGAAGCTGCTGTGGGTCAGTCACACACGAAGCTGCAAGCGCCTCGGGCGCTCGGAGGGACAGGGCTGCATTGATGTGGTGATGATGAGCAGCTCTTCTGCACTGGAGGTCGAGGAGGCCTGCTCAGTTCCAGTGGGGTAAAGTCAGGGCAGCCCGGTTTGGGTGGAGTTATCACTGCTTTGCAGGACAACAAAACAAAAGCAGAACTTGTCCTGTTTGTATGTTCTTTGGCTTGTGCCAAGCCAGCAGCACAGAGCATCTTCTGCCTTTAGCAGATGTTGGGTGTTTAATTAAATGCAAATTGTCCTTCTGTAGAAAGGGAGATTCCTCACGTATTTCTGTTTTGTTTTCTTGCTGCTGCAGGTGATCCTGTGTAACGCAGGAGCCATTGATGCTCCCTTCAGCTTGGTGCCTCCAACTACTGCTCTGGGCTCCTTCTTCACCTTTCTCCCCATGGAGGGCATCGTTTCACCAGCCAGGGTCCAAGTCATCAGGATCTCCTTCAGTTCCACCATCCTGGGGAAGTTCACAGAAATATTCAAGTTCAGAGTGTATGGGTCTCCTGAGCCTGTGACGCTGACTGTCAGGTAAGGAGGGATATAGGAGCTCTGTAGCCTTCTCTGGGTGATCATCTCCCACCAACTTCCTTTTGTGGTGAAGCAGAGGGAAAAAGGTGTTGTCTGTGGTCTTAGCGTGGGGTTGCTCTGATCAGAGCCAAGATGAAGAGCCAAGGGTTTTTAGCCTTGACACCAGTTCCAGCAGCAATTGAAGTGTGGTTCTCAGGGAGAAGTGGCCGTGCCTTTGGTGCTCTCGCTGCTCGTTTTAGCTCAGAAAGCCTTGGGTCCCTGTGGGAAGCAGCTTTGCCTCCATGGCTGACCGGGGTGGCTCTGTGTCTTTCCGGGGTGCTGGTTCCTTCTGTCCCTTTCCTAGTCCTGTCTGAGGTCCCCAGGGCTTTCAGTGACCCTGCCTGTGATGGAAAACAGTTTTCCTGGAGGCTGCAGAGGAAAGGTGTGGAGTTGCCTGCTGCCAAACCTGGGCTTCCGGGAGCTGGAGTGGCTCCTGGCAGACGGTGTGTGGGTGTCAGCTCTGGGCAGCAGATGGCCTGGGAGATGGCTGAGGGCTGGGCCAGCCTGGGGCGATTCTGCAGCCAGAAGCAGTGGTTTCTAAATCGCGTTGGGGCCAAGCTCTCCTCCCAGCCCTTGTGCAGCGAGTGCTCCGGTGCCTCCTTCCTGCAGCCGGGAAAGTGCTGATACGGGAGCTGAGGAGCCCTGCAGCAACTGCTGTCACAGGGACTTGGGCTGGTGCCATTGCAAAAGATAACCCTCAGCAGGCCAGGGGGGAGAAGGGGGAAAGAAAAACTGATGGTAGGAGAGGCAAAGCTCCCTTCTGGGGATCTGAGCAGCACACAAGCTTGTCCCAGGCAGCCTTAACCATGGGCTGGGGGAGAACGTGGTGTCGGCAGGAAAGCTGATGCTGGGTGCTCTGGAGCTGTGGGACTGCCTGTGCCTCCTCGGCAGCTCCTGGGCTGCTGCTGTCGGGAGGCACCAGCTCAGAGCGGTAAAGAAATGAAGGGGCTCTGTGGCTGATATTGCTGACGGGTAAGGGAAATGGATCAAAGAGAAGAGCAAGGGCAATACGTTGTAAGAGAGGAGTGGTGAGTGTGTCTGTTGACCTCAGTAGAGAAACCATTACATTATCTGTGTTTGGAGGGAAAAGGCTGCTATTTTCGGGAATCAAGAGGGAACACTCCACAATCAAATAATTTGTTCTTCTCTGTGGCTGCCCCGAAATTGCGTAAGGGAGGGATGTTATTGCCTGAGCAGCTTTCTCCTTGCACAAGGGCAGGCTTTGCCTGTAAAGGTGTGCTCATCACAGGTAAACCAGAGTTTTTCCTGGATAGTGCCCGCTGCCTCTGCCCCGTGACGGCCTCGCTCCTGAGGAAGGAAAGAGCTGGCAGCAGGACAGTTGTCTTTCGGTTTCCCCCTGACCCCATGAAGTTGTCCTTTTTCCCCCACCAATGCCCTGGCTCCCAGTGCCCAGCACTCCCTCCCGCTCTCGGTGGCCACTCTCTGCCCTGCTCTGCCAGCGCAGCCCTGAGCTCAGTGCACACCTTATGTCTCAGTGAAAGGGAACTGATGTTCCTTTCTTGAATTTCGTCCTCATCCATGCACTCCTCTCTCCCTGGACGGTGGCTCCTGTGCAGCCCATCGGATGGTGCCCCCGCATCCCCATCGGCTCCCGCACAACTGTCCCTCGGCAGTAATTCCCGTTGCAGTCTGCTCCTCTCCGACGGTTCAGGTCCCTCCTCGATTTCAAAGATCCCTTGCCTCTCATTCTTCAGCCCCACAATTCCAGGTGTCTGTTGTCAGACTTCTTTGAGATTCACACCTACCAGGACAAGCTCAGCCTCCCTCTTTGGGAGTCTTTGAGCACTGGATTCAGTCCCCCATGAAGAAAAGCTCCTGGTTCTTTTGAATGGAGGCGAGCTGGCTGGCGGGATGCTGGGCTGCAAAGGAGGGAACAGGGATGAGAGTTCAAGTGGTTCCTCTCCCACCTTCCTGCTCTGCAAGGACCCTGATCTCCCTTCACAAATGCATTCTTTTTTGCTACTGTAAACTGCCGTTGTCACCAAATCCCCATTTTCGTGCAGTCTTTACTGTTATCGGTTGTGGTGCCCAGAGCTCTGGGCTGTCTCCTTGCCTGAGCCCTCTGGGCAGTCGTTCAGGTGCTACTTGTGCAGAGATGCAGTGCCCTCAGCACAAACGGCAACCGTTTCCCCCCTTGCCTGGCAAGGCTCGTCCCTGGCTGTGTCTCAGCGTGATTCCCCGTAGTGGTTGGTTTGAAGGTAGTTTTTTTGTCGTCTCCTGGCAAGTGCTCTGATGGAAAGCGTGTCTGCTGCCTTTTCTCCCTCTAAAGTCAGCTGCTGGGCCTTGGGAGGTAAGGTCTGATTCCATGAGGGGGAACTTCATTGTCAGCAGGGATTTGCTACCTGACTTATCCTCAGGAACTGACTCGGCTCCGAGAATCAAGAATTAGCATTGGATTGAAACTCCTGACAGTCATTTTTTCTGAGTGCTTTTTGACTGTGCCATCGGAAGATGCCCAAGCCAGAGGTGATTATTGTTTACTGGGAAGCCAACCTTACAAGGGCCTGAGTGCTTGTTTCTTTGGTGTTTAGGAAGGGATACGGGAAAAGGGATACGGGAAAAGGGACACGACGGGTGAACACAGCTCCCTCCAACAGGGTGTTGGGGTCTGTCCGTGTGCAGAGCAGACCCAGTGGCAGTCCTGTCAGTAAAACCAGCAGGCCTTGGTCACTGTGGTCCTTGGATTCTAAGTAAGAGGCAGAGCTGTCACTGAGTGGTATCAACCACTCAACCAATCCAGCTGGAAACCGGACACAAGCGGTCGTCCCCAGGGTTCAGTGCTGGGTCCAGTCTTGTTTAACATCTTTATCAATGATCTTGATGAAGGCATTGAGTGTACCCTTAGCAAGTTTGCAGATGACACCAAGCTGGGTGCTCAGTCTACTCTTTACAGTCACTCAGACACAAAACGTGTTCTCCTTCCTGAACTGGAGAGGTGCCTGCTGGTCCCCAGCAGGAGGGAAATCCACGCCACATGGCTGTGGCGCTGGGCAGCAAGGAGAAAGGCCGGGGAAGGGACTGCCCGGGCCCAGGGAGAAGAGCACCCTTTGGTCCCAGCCCCTAATGCTGCCCCTCGAGAAAGGGAGAGGAGGACGGAGCCGACAAACAAGCGTGGAATCTCCCAGGGAAGGGATAATTGGACAGGTTTATTGTGCTGCTGGAGGGGGATCGGGGCCAGCAGTCGGGGATGGGTGCACGGCTGCTCTCGAGCTGACGTCCAGGCCGCCTGTAGGGATTTGGGGCTGGATGTTGAGAGCAGGAGCAGTCTCACATCTGCTTGGGCCCCGGGGCTGCCTGCCTGCGGCTGCTGCGCTCAGCACTCGGTGCCGGCGTGCGGCTGCTCTCACGGCGCCGTCTGGGACGCCTGTATGGATTTTGGTCCCGACGCTGCTGCCGGGAGCGGGTCCGCATGCGGTCGGGCCCAGGGGGACTGGAGCCGCTGCTGCCCTGAAGTGGCAGGGAGCCGCCCGAGGGCTCCAGCGCCGCATGGCTTTCCCTGCCGGGGCTGCTTATCTCCTGTGCTGCTGATCCAGGAGATGGTGCCGGTGCCGCCTGGCTGCTGGTGCTGGGTCTGCTGCTCTCCTCTGCCAGGGAGCCATGGGAGGGCCCCGGGGCTGCCTGCCTGCGGCTGCTGCGCTCAGCACTCGGTGCCGGCGTGCGGCTGCTCTCACAGCGCCGTCTGGGACGCCTGTATGGATTTTGGTCCCGACGCTGCTGCCGGGAGCGGGTCCGCATGCGGTCGGGCCCAGGGGGACTGGAGCCGCTGCTGCCCTGAAGTGGCAGGGAGCCGCCCGAGGGCTCCAGCGCCGCATGGCTTTCCCTGCCGGGGCTGCTTATCTCCTGTGCTGCTGATCCAGGAGATGGTGCCGGTGCCGCCTGGCTGCTGGTGCTGGGGCTGCTGGTCTCGGGCGCCAGGGAGCCGTGGGAAGGTCCCAGTGCTGACTGGCTGTCAGTTCTGGGGCTGGTGGTCTCGGAGATGGCTTGGCTGCTCAAGGCTGATGTCGGTCTGATGGAGAAAGGAAAGTTAATGATCCCCTGCTGCCCTGGCGTAAGGCAGATGCTGGGTGGCCCTGCTCTTTTCTTGCCCCCAGCCCTGTTTCCGCCTGCTCCGTGAAGCTGAAGCCCAGACCCACGGGACAGCACTCACAGTCTCCTGTCTTGTGAGCTGCGCAGAAGGTCACCAACCTGCGGGGGATTCGGATCCCCGAGAGGAGCATTTCAAAGACAAATACCCCCCATCTTCTACAGTTCGGGCAGCAGAGGTAGTACATGCCGTCGTGCAGAGCCTGTCGCTGTGGGAGAAACATAAGGAGCATGAGTGGCCATGGTGCTGCTGAGCACCTGCCATGCCATGCCCTGGGAGTGAGAGAACAGCTCCTACCTGGATGCAGCGCCTGTGGAACCAGGCGCGTTTGCACGCTGGGCACACCATGGTGCTGTAGGACTTTCTGTCCTCCACAGGGTCCCGGCAGAAGAGGCAGGTGGTGTTCTCCTGTGGAGCCACCATCGCTGTCTGCTCTGGGCGGTGCTCCCAGCAGAAGGATCTGAGGGAAGAGGAGAGGGATGGGTGAGGTGACAAGTGCCAGGTCCTTACCTGGAGGCGGCGAGAAGGGCAGAGGGGGTACCTGTACGTAGGAAAGTACTGGGTGACGCATTCACCCTCCACGGCACAGGGGAGATGGAAGCTGCGGTCACAGTGCGGCTTTCGGCAGGTGATGGTGGCCCCGCTCATGCCACAGACGAAGCAGTTCTGCAAAGAGCAGAGCAGCCCCCGTCAGCGGCAGCCTCAGCGCCTCCACAGCCAGCCCCGCATCTCCTGGCAGGACGTTGGATGTGGCGGCTGCACAGATCTCCCTCTCTTCTTGTCAGGCCCTCACCTTCCCCGCTGCCCTGTTGATGGTACGTCGAACATCCTCAGGGAGAAATCCTACGAGTCCAATTGCCTCATCCGGTTGCTTCTCCAG
Organism: Tapera naevia; assembly: GCA_033556795.1. Lineage (NCBI taxonomy): Eukaryota > Metazoa > Chordata > Aves > Cuculiformes > Neomorphidae > Tapera > Tapera naevia. Next base: position 199,545 of record JAUMJJ010000640.1, on the reverse strand, counting down.
GTCGTTGGCAAAGAACTGCAGGAGAGACAAGAGGAGGAGCTGGTGAGGAGAGCGTGGCAGGAAGGGCCTGTCGCAAAGCTGGATGGAGCCGCCGAGGAACTCACCAGGCAATAGACATGGGCACAGAGCCCTTCCTTCTGCTCTTTGTGCCCGCAGAGATCCACGTCAGCCTCTGCCCGGTGACACAGCATGCAGGCTGGAGGGGAGAGAGCAAATGCCACGGGGAGTGAACTCCTCTGCGGGGTTGGGGGAAGCGTCCCTGAGGGATCGTCCCCAGGAATGCTCGGTCCCTGCCTCGCTGGCTGAGGGGCCGAGCTGGAGGCCGGGGACAGGCCGGGGACATTGCAGGCTCGGGTGTCCCTGCAGCGCCCGCTGCCCAGCCTGGGTCCCGCTGGCTGAGGACAGGAGGGGCCCTGCCCCGGGGCGCTTGGGGAGCTCCTGCCTCCTCCTGCCATGGCTGTGGGCCCCACGCTGAGCACCCCGACAACCCCTCTGCCAGGTGTGGGAGGGGGACTTTGCTCTCACCCTGCTCCATCGAGCCGGGGCTCTTCTCCGTCCTTGCAGACATGGCCAACGCCAACAGTGAGCCTTTGGAGAGTTCCTGTCTTCACAGCACTCGGCTGTCTCCTCCAAATGCTCCTCTGCGACTCTGGGGGAGAAACAGGAGGTGGGTGACAGAGAAGCAGCACCGGCCCAGCGCCCCGAGGCCTGGGGGCCCCTCCTCCCTGGGGAGCCCCTCGCCGGCCCCGTCCCTGCCCTGCTCTCTCCTCACCTCACCGGGTCACACTGATGCCACGGGCTGTGCCCAGCGTGCCTCTACAGTGGCCACTGTGACATCAGCACTGCTGGCCTGCCTGCCCCCCCCCAAGCATGGGCAGGGATGTCCAGGGCTGCCTGGTGCCCACTGCACCTTTGGGAAAGGGAACATGCGACTGGGCGCCTGTGCCAGGCCACCCTGCTCGAGGAGGCCCTGGGCTCCATGGTCTCAAGAGCTGCTCTGCTGCATGATGTATCGCCAGACCGGCTGTGGTTTGCCTGGAGAGCAGAGGGTTGTTCAAACCTGGACAGGCAGCCCACGGGATCTCCTTTGTGCTTTGGTCACCGTCGTCTTTTGCTTCAGCCTTCCACCCCTCTTCCAGCGAACGGCTGGTGCTGTTTGACTGCAGCTCTGTCTGGGGTCACAGTTTAGCCCTGACTTGGCCAATTTCAGCAACTACAGCCAGGCAGGGTGGGTCCCAAATCAAATTCTCCCAACCCCCAGGGGAAGGAAAAACCGGAGCTGATTTGGCTCTGTAGGGATCTCCACAGGGGGGACATGGGGCACAATAGGGGCTTTGTAAAGGTCTCTATAGGGAGGATGAAGGGTGATAGGCTCTATATGGGGCTCTGTAGGGAGGACATAGAATTTAAATATATAAATCATACAGAATAATAAATAAATGGAAATAATAAATATAAAACATTAATAAATATACATTTATATATTATTTATACTTATCTATATTTTATCTATTATCTATATTATATATCTACATTTATTATTATCTATTTTATATCTATATCAATATCATTACATTTTATCCATATCTTATTTATATTATTATTTAGTTGAAATTACCTGTATGTAATCTATATATTTTTTTGTATTTTTATCTATATTAATTATTATCCATATTTTATCTTGTTTTGTTGTGGTAATGTTTTACCTATATCTTATTTTTTCTGTGTTTTTATTTAATCGATATTATTACCTATATATGGTCTGCTGATTATTATTGTCTATATTTAATATTTGTCTATATTTATTATCTATAATTAACGATTTCTATATTATTATTTATTCTATTTTATTAGCTAGATGTTATCTCTCTATTATCTATATTTATATTTTATTCATATTTTTATAGTATTTGGATTTCTTTTACATACAAAAAAGAGGGATTTTTCTCTTTTGCAATGCCACACTCCTATTTTTACAGTTTTACCGACTTTGTTTTTTTTAATCCCTCCCATGAATTTCCAGGCAGCTTTTGAGCTGAAACTGCCCCTATTTTTTTGGAGGTAACCGCCCCTCGCCCCCACAATCCCCCCCAGGACCCCCATCCCCAAACCCTCCCAATGAGGCCCCCCAGTCTCCCCCCTCAGGAACCCCCGAGCCCTGAACACCCCCCATCAGACAGCCCCAAGAACCCCCCACCCCCAAAGATCCCTCCAAAACCCCCAATAAACCCCACTTGGCTGCACTCCCTGGTGTATTTTCTCTGGGGAAGATGGGGGTCCCCCAATCCCTTCCCTCACAGCCCCCCTTTATTGCGGGGGGACACAACCCTCCGCCCCCCCCCCCCCCTTCCCGCTCCCCTCCGGGGAGCTCTGCTGTGGCACCAACAGCCGCCAGGACAGGAGGGTGGCCATTAGTGGGGGCACACCCTTTCTCCTCAGCCCCACTGGGCAATGGCGAGGCAGGGGGTGCCCTGTGGGGCTGAGGGGGCGCCCTGTGTGTCCATAGGGCTGGGGGGAAGCTCAGAATGGCGGGGAGGAGGTGGAAATCTGGCTGCTCCCTCACCTCTGGTGCCAAATGGCCAGAAAGGGCTGTGGCGCCCGTTAGAGGGGAAAGCCCTCTCCTCTCAGCCCCATGGGACGATAGTGGAGTAGGGGGGTCTCTATGGGGCAGGAGAAAAGCGAGGGGAGGCTCAGGATGGTGGAAAAGGGAGGGCAATTCAGCTGCTCCCCCAGCAAAAAATGGCGATGTCGTCTCAGGTGGAAAAGGGCGGCAAAGCTCTGAGGCGCCCATTGGAGGGGAAAACCCCTTCCCCTCATTGCCAGAGGGTGATGGCGGGGCAGGCGGTTGCCCACTCCTGTCTGTGGGGCAGGAGAAGAGCAAGGGGAAGCTCAGAATGGCAGGAACGGGGGGCGGGGGGGGCGAATTCAGCTGCTCCCTCACAGCACCAGTGTGAGCACCCCCACGACCTCCAGTTCTCCCAATAACATCTCTGTGAGCATCACCGGCGCCACAAGTAACCCCAGTATCGCCATTCAGAGCATCCCCACCCCCTCCAGTAAGACCACTCTGAGCATCCCCAGCCACCCCTCCTCGCCCCCATCCCCCCACAACACCTCCCCCGCTCCCCCCCTCCACCGGAAGATGAAGCTGCTCCAGTTGGCGGGGTCCCTGGTGCTGGTGGGGCAGAAGGGGGAGAGGGGGGGATGGGGGCAGGGGAAGGGGTTGGGGGGCGTGGGGGTTTTGTGAGGAGGGGAGAAAATAAAACGAGGGGAGGTGGGGATTGTGGGGGAGAGGGGTGATGTGTGGGGAGGTGGACAGGTACGGCTGAACGAGGCACAGAGGTCTGTGGACATGGAGATGCCCCCTGGCAGCCCCACGCACAGGGCAGACACAGATCTTGGCAGGAGGAGCCTCACGGAAGCGCAGCGGAGCAGACCCATGGAGTCAGCACAAAGCAGCTCCACGGACCCCAGCAGAAACATCCCTACTGCTCCAGGCACGAGCACCCCCGCAGAGACGGGTCCCCAACAGCAGGTGCCCACGGGCATTGCGCACAGCCGGGAGGCCTCAGGGCTGCGCAGGGCAAGACGGCGCCTGCGCAAGGGCTGCGCCTGGCTCTGGCGCTGCCTGACCGCCTGCTACAGACCCAATGGTGCCAGTGACCTCTAGATCATGAGGGTCTAGTGCTCTTCTTCGATGGCCAACCCTCAGGGAAGAGCTCGTCTGCCTGCCAACCCCTGGACCCACCCATGTGTCCCTGGTTCCAGCTCCTGGGTGCAGCACGGGACCTTCCTCACACCTGCCCTGCAGCACCAGCAGTGACGCACTGCTCGTCAGAGCAGTCTGAACAGTTTCTCTGTACTTACATATATTTTCTTCCCTTCTTTTTTCCTTTTATTATTATTGTTTCATTAAAGCTGTTCCAGTGTTATAGTGTTCGGTTCCAGGTCTCTTTTTCTCTCGTCTCTCTTTTCCCAGTGGTGTCCCGATGGACACATTGAGGGTTTAACTGCTTAAAGCTTCCGAATGGGACATAAACAATTAGGCTGGGATGTGACTCTGGAATTCTGAATTCTGAATCAACAAGGTCCGTGGACAGGCCTGGCTGTGGCTGTGGCTGGAGACACGTGTCTACAGCACAGAGCAAACTAAGGCTGAAACTTCAGGTTTGGCTTCAGTCCTCTCCTGCACTCATGGACGAAGGGGCGGGTGGAGGCCCCAGGGGTTGCTGGTCGGGGACAGGAAGGCCCATGGATGCTCTCAGGGCCGTGACACTGCCCCATGGGTAGACAGAAAGAAAAGAACCACACAGGCGCCTTGACCACAAATATGGTGGGATCCCATGGAGAAGACCCACACTGGAGCAGGGGAGAAGTGTGGGGAGGAAGGTGCAGTAGAGCTGCTCTCTGACTGTTAACCCCTTCTTCACCACTCTCCATGCTCCTCCTGAGGTTGGGGTGAGCAGATGAATTGGGAGAAATTGAGTCATTTGAGTCTGGGAGAAAGCGTGAGAGGAATGGGCTTTAATGTTTTGTCATTGTTTCTCACAATCCAAATCTTTCTCAAATGGCAATAAATTACATTGACCTTCAGTGAGTCAACGCATCTTTGCCAGTGACGGTACCTGGTCACTGACCTCCTTTGCTTTCTCTCGACAAAGGAGCTTTTCTGGTTTATCTTGTCCCTTTGCCCCGTTTGGACCCCACCTGGAGTCCGGTGTCCAGTTCTGGAATCCCCAGCATCAGAAGGATATGGAACTGTTGGAGCAGGTCCAGAGGCGGCTACGAAGATGCTCAGAGGGCTTGAGGACCTCTGCTACGAGGACAGGCTGAGAGAGTTAGGGTTGTTCTTCCTGGAGAAGAGAAGGCTCTGGGGAGAACTTATAGTGGCATTCCAGTACCTGAAAGGGCTACAGGAAAGCTGGGGAGGGATTTTTTTTTTACAAGGGCAGGTATTGACAGGATGAGGGGAAATGGCTTTAAATTTAAAGGGGAAAGCTTTAGATTAGACATTAGGAAGAAATTCTTCACAATGATGAGGCAGTGGAACAGGTTTTGTAGGACGGGTATAAGAGGGGCTTAAACTTAAGTCAGGCATAATTCAGGCCTAAATTGGGGTATAAGTCAAGCTTAAACTTGGGTTTAAGTCGGCCTAAATTCGTTTATAATTCTAGCTTAAATTTGGGTTTAATTTGGGCCTAAAGTAGAGTATGTCGGGATTACACTTGGGTTTTTGTCGGATATATGTCGGGCTTAAAGTAGTGTATATGTCGGGCTTAAAGTGGGGTAAAACTCGGGCTTAAACTTTGGTTTAAGTCAGGCTTAACATTGGCTTTAAGTCGGGCCTAAAGTCGGGTATAAGTCTAACCTAAAGTCGGGTATAAGAGGGGCTTTTACTTGAGTTTAAGTCAGGTATAATCATGCGTAAAGTGGGGTATAAGTCGGGCTTAAAGTCGTGTATAATTCGGGTTTAAAGTGGGGTATAATTCGGGTTTAAAGTCTGGTATAATTCGGGCTTAAACTTTGGTTTATGTCGGGTATAAGTCGGGCTTAAAGTGAGGTATAAGTCGGGCTTAAAGTGGGGTAAAAATCGGGCTTAAAGTGGGGTATAATTCGGGCTTAAAGTGGGGTATAAGTCTGGCTTAAAGTGGGGTATAAGTCTGGCTTAAAGTCGGGTATAATTCAGGCCTAAAGTCGAGTATGAGTCGGGCTTAAAGTGAGGTATAAGTCGGGCTTAAAGTGAGGTATAAATCGGGCTTCAGGTGGGGTATAATTCAGGCTTAAAGTGGGGTATAATTCGGGCCTAAAGTCGAGTATGAGTCGGGCTTAAAGTGGGGTTTAAGTCAGGTATAAGTCGGGCTTAAAGTGGGGCATAAGTCGGGAATAAGTCGGGTTTAAAGTGGGGTATAAGTCGGGTATAAGTCGGGCTTAAACTTGGGTTTAGTCGGGTATAATTGGTCTTAAAATTGGGTTTAAGTCAGGCCTAAATTGGGGTATAAGTCGGGCCTAAAGTGGGGTATATGTCGGGCCTAAAGTGGGGTTTAAGTCGGGTATAAGTCGAGCTTAAACTTGGGTTTAGTCGGGTATAATCGGGCTTAAAATTGGGTTTAAGTCAGGCCTAAATAGGGGTATAAGTCGGGCCTAAAGTGGGGTATATGTCGGGCCTAAAGTGGGGTATAAGTAGGGTCTAAAGTGGGGTATAATTCAGGCCTAAAGTCGGTTATAATTCGGGGTTAAACTTTGGTTTTAGTCGGGTATAAAACAGGCTTAAAGTGGGGTATAAGTCGGGCTTAAAGTGGGGTATATGTCAGGGCTTGAAGTGGGGTATAAGTCGGGCCTAAAGTCGGGTTTAATTCGGGTCTAAAGTGGGGTATAAGTCGGGCTTAATTTGGGGTATAAGTCGGGCTTAAAGTCGGGTATAATTCGGGCCTAAAGTCGAGTATAAGTCAGGATTAAACCTGGGTTAAAGTCGGGCTTAAACTTGGGTTTAAGTTGGGCCTAACATCGAGTATAAGTCAGGCTTAAAGTTGGGTTTAAGTCGGGTATAAGACGGGCCTTAAGTTGGTTATAGGTCGGGCTTAAAGTGGGGTACAAGTAGGGCTTAAAATGGAGTATAAGTTGGGCCTAAAGTGGGGTATAATTCGGGAAAAGGTCAGGTATAAGTCGGCCTTAAACTTGGGTTTAAGTCGGGTATTATCGGGATGTAGTCGGGTTTAAAGTGGGGTATAAATCGGGCCTAAACTTGGGTTTAATTCGGGTATAAATCGTGCCTAAAGACGGCTTTAAGTCGGGCTTAAAGTCGGGTATAAGTCGGGCTTAAAGTGGGGTATAAGTCGATCCTAAAGACGGGTTTAAGCCGGGCTTAAAGCCGGGTAGAAGTCGGGCCTAAAGACGGGTTTAATTCGGGCTTAAAGTGGGGTATACGTTGGGTTTAAATTGGGGTCTAAGTCGGACCAAAATCGGGTTTAAATCGGTCTTGAAGTGGGGAAAAATTTGGGCGTAAACTTGGGTTTAAGTAGGGCTTAAAATTGGCTTTAAGTCGGGCCTAAATTTGTTTATAAGTCAGGCCTAAGTCGGGCAAAATTCGGGCCTAAATTGGGGTTTAAGTCGGGCTTAAATTGGGGTAAAATTCGGGCTTAAACTTGGTTTTAAGTCGCGTATAAGTCGGGCTTAAAATTGGCTTTAAGTCGGACCTAAAGTGATTTATAATTTGGGCCTAAAGTCGGGTGCAAGTCGGGCTTAATCTTGGTTTTAAGTCGGGTATATGTCGGGCTTAAAGTGGGGTATAAGTCGGGCTTAAACTTGGGTTTAAGTTGGGTATAAATCGGGCTTAAAATGGGGTTCAAGTCGGGTATAAGTCGGTCTTAAAGTCGGGTATAAATCGGGCTTAAAGTCGGGTATAAGTCTGGCTGAATCTGGGGTATAAGTCGGGCTTAAATTGGGGTATAAGTCGGGCCAAAATTCCGGTTTCAGTTGGGCTTAAAGTGGGGTAAAATTCGGGCTTAAACTTGGGGTTAGGTCGGGCTTAAAATTGGCTTTAAATCGGGCCTAAAGTGGTTTAGAAGTCGGGCTTAAAGTCGGGTATAAGTCGGGCCTAAATTTGGGTTTAATCGGGCTTAAATTGGGGTAAAATTCGGGCTTAAACTTCGGTTTAAGTCCGGTATAAGTCGGGCCTGAAGACGGGTTTAAATCGGGATTAAAGTGGGGTATAAGTCGGGCCTATAGACGGGTTTAACGCGGGTTTTAAGAGGGATATAAGTCGGGCTTAAATTGGAGTATATTAGGGCCAAAAGTCGGGTTTAAGTCGGGCTTAAAGTGGGGTAAAATTCTGGATTAAACTTGGGTTTAAGTGGGGTATAAGTCGGGCTTAAAATTGGCTTTAAGTCGGGCCTAAAGTTGTTTATAAGTTGGGCCTAAAGTCGGGTGTAAATCGGGCTTAAACTTGAGTTTAAGTCGGGTATAAGTCGGGCTTAAAGTGGGATATAATTCGGGCCTAAAGTTGGGTATAAGTCGGGCTTAAAGTGGGGTTTATGTCGGGTATAAGTCGGGCTTAAACTTGGGTTTAGTCGGGTAAAATCCAACTTAAAATTTGGTTTAAGTCGGGCCTAAAGTGGGGTATAACTCGGGCCTAAAGTCGGGCATAAGTAGGGCCTAAAGTCGGGTATAAGTCGGGCTTAAACTTGGGTTTAAGTCGGGTATAAGTCGGGCCTGAAGTCTGGTATAATCTGGATTAAATTTGGGTTTAAGTGGGGTATAGGTCGGGCTTAAAGTGGGGTATAAGTCGGGCTTAAAGTGGTGTATAATTCGGGCTTAAAATGGAGTATAAATTGAGCCTAAAGTGGGGTATAATTCCGGAAAAGTTCAGGTATAAGTCGGGCTTAAACTTGGGTTTAAGTCGGGTAAAAGTCGGGCCTACAGTGGGGTATAAGTCAGGCATAAGTCGGACCTAAAGTAGGGTATAAGTCAGGCATAAGTCGGGCCTAAATTGGGGTATAAGTCGGGGATAAATCGGGCCTAAAGTGGGGTATAAATCAGGATTAAACTTGGGTCTAAGTAGATTATTATCGGGATGAAGTCGGGTTTAAGTCGGGTTTTAAGTGGGGTATAAATCGGGCCTAAACTTGGGTTTAATTCGGGTATAAGTTGGGCGTAAAGTGGGGTATAAGTCGGGCTTAAACTTGGGTTTAAGTCGGGTATAAGTCAGGCTTAAACTTTGGTTTAAGTCCTGTATAATTAGGGCTTAAAACTGGGTTCAATTCGGGCCTAAAGTGGGGTATAAATCTGGCCTAAAGCGAAGTATAAGTCAGGACAAAAGTCCGGTATAATTCGGGCTTAAACTTGGGTTTAAGTCGGATATAATTCGGGCTTAAATTTGGGTTTAAGTCGGGTATAAGTCGGGCTTAAACTTGGGTTTAAGTCGGGTATAATTCGGGCTTAAATTTGGGTTTAAGTCGGGTATAAGTCGGGCTTAAACTTGGGTTACGTCGGGCCTAAAGTCGGGCTTAAACTTCGGTTTTAGTCGGGCCTAAAGTCAGGCTTAAACTTGGGTTTTAGTCGGTCCTAAAGTCGAGTATATGTCGGCCTTATGCTTGGGTTTTAGTCGGGTATAAGTTGCGATTAAAGTCGGGTTTATTCTGGTATAAGTCAGGCTTAAATTCGTGTTTAAGTCGGGCTTAAAGTAGGGTATAATTCGGGCCAAAAGTCGGGTTTAAGTCGGGTTTAAAGTGGGGTAAAATTCGGGCTTAAACTTGGGTTTAAGTCGGGTTTAAAATTGGCTTTAAGTTGAGCCTAAAGTGGGGTATAAGTCGGGCTTAAAGTGGGGTATAAATCGGGCTTAAACTTGGTTTTAGGTCAGGTATAAGTCGGGCTTAAAGTGGGTTATAATTCGCGCTTAATTATGGGGTATAAGTCAGGCCTAAAGTGGGGTATAAGTCGGTCCTAAAGTCGGGTGTAAGACGGGCTTAAAATGGGGTATAAGTCGGGCCTAAAGTCGGGCTTAAAGTAGAGTTTAATCGAGTATAAGTCGGGTATAAGTCGGGCTTAAAGTCGGGTTTAAGTCGGGCTTAAACTTGGGTTTAAGTCAGGTATAATATGGGCTTAAAGTCGGGTTTAAATCGAGTATAAGTCGGGCTAAAAATGGGATATAGGTCAGGCTTAAAGTGGGGTATATGTCGGGCCTAAAGTGGGGTATAAGTCGGGTATAATTCGAGCTTAAAGCGGGGTATAAGTCGGGCTTAAAGTGGGGTATAAGTCAGGCCATATGTCGGGTTTAAGTCGGGCTTAAATTGGGGTAAAATTCCAACTTAAACTTCGGTTTAAGTCTGGCTTAAAATTGGCTTTAAGTCGGGCCTAAAGTGGTTTATAATTCGTGCCTAAAGACGGGTATAAGTAGGGCCTAAACTTTGGTTTCAGTCGGGTATAAGTCGGGCTTAGACTTGGTTTTAAGTGGGGTATAAGTCAGGCCTAAAGTGGGGTATAAGTCAGGTTTACAGTGGGGTCTAAGTCAGGCCTGAAGTCGAGTATAATTTGTGCTTAAACTTGGGTTTAAATCGGGTATAAGTCGGGCTTAAAGACGAGCTTAAGTCGGGTATAAGTCAAGCTTGAAGTCGGATATAAGTCGGGCTTAAAGTGGGGTATAAATTGGGCCTACAATGGGGTATAAGTCAGGTTTAAACTTGGGTTTAAATCGGGTATAAATTGGGCTTAAAGTCGGGTTTAAGTCGGGCTTAAACTTGGGTTTAAAGTGGGTATAAGTTGGGCTTAAAGTCGGGTTTAAGTCGCGTATAAGTCGGGCTTAAAGTCGGATATAAATCGGGCTTAAAGTGGGGTATAAGTCGGGCCTAAAGTGGGGTATATATCAGGCCTAAATTCGGGCATAAGTCGGGCTTAAACTTGGGTTTAAGTCGAGTATAAGTCGGGCTTAAAGATGGGTTTAAGTTGGGTATAAGTCGGGCTAAAATTTGGGTTTAAGTCGGGCCTAAAGTGGTTTATAAGTCGGGCTTAAAACTGGGTTTAAGTCGGGCCTAATGCTGGTATAAGTCGGGCTTAAACTTGGGTTTAAGTCGGGTATAAGTCGGGCTTAAAGTGGGGTATAAGTCGGGCCTATAAGTCGGGTATAAGTCGGACTTAAATTTGGGATTAAGTCGGGTATAAGTCGGGCTTAAATTCGGGTTTAAGTCGGGTATAAACTTGGGTTTAAGTCGGGTATAAGTTGGGCTTAAAGTCAGGCTTGAAGTGGGGTATAAGTCGGGTTTAAACTTGTGTTTAAGTGGGGTATAAGTCGGGGTTAAACTTGTGTTTAAGTCGGGTATAAATTGGGCTTAAAATCGGGATTAAATCGGGTATAAATTGGGCTTAAAGTGGGGTATAAGTCGGGCCTAAAGTGGGGTATAAGTTGGGCGTAAAGTCGGCTATAAGTCAGTCCTAAATTCGGGTATAAATCGGGCTTAAACATCGGTTTAGGTCGGGTATATGTCGGGCTTAATGTCGGGATTAATTCGGGTATAAATCGGGTTTAAGTCGGGCTTAAACTCATGTTTAAAGTGGGGTATAAGTCGGGCCAAAAGTCGGATTTAAGTCGGGTTAAAATGGGGTATAAGTCGGGCCAAAAGTCGGGTTTAAGTCGGGTTAAAATGGGGTAAAATTCGGGCTTAAACTTGGGTTTAAGTCGGGCCTAAAGTGGTTTATAATTTGGGCCAAAAGACGGGTATAAGTCTGGCTTAAAGTCGCGAGTAAATCGGGCTTAATATGGGGTATAAATCGGGCTTAAAGTGGGGTATAAATCGGGTTTAAACTTGGCTTTAAGTGGGGAATAAGTCAGGCCTAAAGTGGGGTATAAATTGGGTTTAAGGTGGGTATAATTCGGGCCTAAAGTCGGGTATAAGTCGGGGTTAAACTTGAATTTAAGTCGGGTATATGTCGGTCTTTAAGTCGGGATTAAGTCGGGTATAGGTCGGTTTTAATTCAGGCTTAATGTCGGATATAAATCGGGCTTAAAGTGGGGTATAAGTCGGGCCAAAAGTCGGGTTTAAGTCGGGCTTAAAATGGGATAAAATTCGGGCTTAACCTTGGCTTAAAGTGGGGTATAAGTCGGGCTTAAAATTGGCTTTAAGTCGGGCCTAAAGTGGTTTATAAGTCGGGCCAAAGACAGGTATAAGTAGGGCTTAAAATCGGGTTTAAGTCGGGTATAAATCGGGTTTAAAGTCGGGAATAAGTCAGGCTTAAAGTGGGGTATAAATCGGGCTTAAACTTTAAACCAAGTGGGTTATAATCAGGCCTAAAGTGGGGTATAAGTCGGGTTTAAAATGGGGTATGTCGGGCCTAAAGTCGGGTAGAAGTCGGGCTTAAACTTGGGTTTAATTCGGGTATAATTCGGGCTTAAAGTCGGGCTTAAGTCGGGTATAAGTCGGGCTTAAAGTCGGATATAAGTCGGGTTTAAAGTGGGGTATAAAGCAGGCCTAAATTCGGGCATAAGTCGGGTTTAAACTTTGGTTTAAGTCGAGTATAAGTCGGGCTTAAAGACGGTTTAAGTTGGGTATAAGTCGGGCTAAAACTTGGGTTTAAGTCGGGCCTAAAGTGTTTTATAAGTCGGGTTTACGTCAGGCTTAAAGAGGGGTAAAATTCGGGCTTAAACTTGGGTTTAAGTCGGGTATAAGTTGGGCGTAAAATTGGGCTTTTAGTCGGGCATAAAGTCGGGTATAAGTTGGGCATAAAATGGGGTATAATTCAGGCCTAAATTGTGGTATAAGTCGGGCTTAAAGTCGGGTATAAATCGGGCTTAATCTTGGGTTAATTCGGGCCTAATGTTGTTTATAAATCGGGCTTAAAATTGGTTTAAGTCTGGCCTAAAATCTCGTATAAATCGGGCTTAAACTTGGGTTTAAGTCGGGTAAAATTCGGGCTTAAATCGTGTTTAAGTAGGGCTTAAAGTGGGGTATAATCGGGCCTAAATTCGGGTATAATCGAGTTTAAACTTGGGTTTAAGTCGAGTATAAATTGGGCTTAAAGTCGGCTTTAACTCAGGTATAAGTCTGGCCTAAAATGGGGTATAATTCAGGCTTAAACTGGGGTTTAAGTCGGGTATAAATCGGGCTTAAAGTCGGGTTTAAGTTGGGCCTAAAGTGGGGTATAATTCGGGCTTAAAATGGGGTATAAGTCGGGCCAAAACTCGAGTATAAGTCGGGCCTAAACTCGAGTATAAGTTGGGCCTAAAGTGGGGTATAATTCGGGCTTAAAGTGGGGTATAAGTCGGGCCTAAAGTCGGGTATAATTCGGTCTTAAATTGGGGTATAATTCAGGCCAAAAGTCGGGTATAAATCGGGCCTAAAGTCAGGTATAATTCTGGCTCACCTTGAGTTTAAGTCGGGCTTAAAGTCGGGTATAAGTCGGGCTTAAATTCGGGTATAAATCGGGCCTAAATACGGGTTTAAATCGGGCTTAAGGTAGGGTATAAGTCGGGCTTAATTTGGAGTATAAGTTGGGCCAAAAGTAGGGTTTAGTCAGGCTTTAAGAGGGGTAAAATTCGGGCTTAAACTTGGGTTTAAGTCGGGTATAAGTTGGCCTTAAAATTGGGCTTTAATTCGGGCATAAAGTCGAGTATAAGTCGGGCTTAAAGTCGGGTATAAGTCGGGCTTAAGGTGGGGTATAAGTCGGGCTTAAACTTGGGTCTAGATCGGGCCTAAAGTGGGGTATAATTCGGACTTAAATTGGGGTATAATTCGGGCCTAAAATCGGGTATAAGTCGGGCCTAAAATCAAGTATAAGTCGGGCCTAAAGTCGGGTATAAGTCGGGCTTAAACTGAGGTTTAAGTCGGTTATAAATCGGGCTTAAAGTCGGGTTTAAGTCGGGCCTAAAGTGGGGTATAATTCGGGTTTAAAATGCAGTATATGTTGGGCCAAAACTCGGGTATAAGTCGGGCCTAAACTCGGGTATAAGTCGGGCCTAAAGTGGGGTATAATTCGGGCTTAAAATGGGGTATAAGTCGCGCCTGAAGTCGGGTATAATTCGGGCTTAAATCGGGGTATAATTCAGGCCTAAATTCGGGTATAAGTCGGGTGTAAGTCGGGTATAAGTCAGGCCTAAAGTAGGGTATAAATCGGGCTTAAATTGGAGTATAAGTCGGGCCAAAAGTAAGGTTTAAGTCAGGCTTAAAGAGCGGTAAAATTCGGGCGTAAATTGGGTTTAAGTCGGGTGTATGTTGGGCTTAAAATTGGACTTTAATTCGGGCATAAAGTCGGGTATAAGTCGGGCTTAAAGTGGGGTATAAGTTGGGCTTAAACTTGGGTCTAGGTCGGGCCTAAAGTGGGGTATAATTTGCACTTAAATTGGGGTTTAATTCCGGCCTAAAATTGGGCTTTAAGTCGGGCCTAAAGTCGGGCCTAATGTCGGATATAAATCAGGTATAATTCCGACTTATTCTTGTGTTTGTCGGGTTTAAAGTCGGGTATAAGTCAGGCTTAAATGAGGGTATAAGTCCGGCTTAAAGTCGGGTATAATTCAGGCTTAAAGTGGGGTATAATTCAGGATTAGACTTGGGTCTAAGTCGGGCCTAAAGTCGGGTATAATTTGGGCTTAAACTTGGGTTTAAGTCGGGTCTAAGTCGGGCCTAAAGTCGGGTATAAGTCGGGCTTAAACTTGGGTTTAAGTCAGGTATAAGTCGGGCCTAAAGTCGGGTATAAGTCGGGCTTAAAGTGGGGTATAATTCGGGATTAAACTTGGGTCTAAGTCGGGCCTAAAGTTGGGTATAAATCGGGCTTAAACTTGGGTTTAAGTCGGGTCTAAGTCGGGCCTAAAGTCGGGTATAAGTCGGGCTTAAACTTGGCCTAAAGTCAGGTATAAGTCGGGCTTAAACTCGGGTTTAAGTCGGGTATAACTTGGGTTTAAATTCGGGTTTAAATCGGGTATAAATCGGCCTTAAATTGGGGTAAAAGTCGGGCCTAAAGTGGGGTATAAGTCGGGTTTAAACTTGTGTGTAAGTCGGGTATAAGTCGGGCCTAATGTGAGGTATAAGTCGGGCCTAAATTCGGGTATAATTCGGGCTTAAACTTGGGTTTAAGTTGGGTATAAATCGGGCTTAAAGTCGGGATTAATTCGGGTATAAATCGGGTTTAATTCGGGCTTAATGTCGGGTATAAGTCGGGCTTAAAGTGGGGTATAAGTCGGGGCAAAAGTCAGGTTTAATTCGGGCTTAAAGTGGCGTAAAATTCGGGCTTAAACTTGGGTTTAAGTCCGGCTTAAAATTGGCTTTAATTCGGGCTTAAAATTGGCTTTAAGTCAGGCTTAAAATTGGCTTTAAGTCGGGCCTAAAGACGGGTATAAGAAGGCTTAAAGTCGGGTTTAATTCGGGTATAAGTCGGGCTTAAAGAGGGGTAAAATTTGGGATTAACCTTGGATTTAAGTCGGGTATAAATCGGGCTTAAACTTGGGTTTAAGTCGGGTATAAATTGGGCTTAAACTTGGGTTTAAGTCGGGCTTAAAGTTGGGTATAATTCAGGTTTATAGTGGGGTATAAGTTGGCCTTAAACTTGCGTCTAATTCGGGCCTAAAGTCGGGTATAAGTCAAGCTTAAACTTGGGTTTAAATCGGGTATAAATCGGTCTTAAAGTCGAGTTTAATTTGGTCTTAAACTTGGTTTTAAATCGGGTATAAATCGGGCTTAAAGTCGGGTTTAAGTGGGGCTTAAACTTGGGTTTAAATCGGGCTTAAAGTCGGGTTTAAGTCGGGCTATAAACTTGTGTTTAAGTCGGTTATAAATCGGGCTTAAAGTGGGGTATAAGTCGGGCTTAAAGTGGGGTATAAGTCGGGTCTAAAGTGGGGTATAAGTCGGGCCTAATTTCGGGTATAATCGGGATTAAATTTGGGTTTTAGTCGTGTATAAGTCGGGCTTAAAGTTGGGATTAAGTCGGGTATAAGTCTGGTCTAGGTCGGGCTTAATGTCGGGTATAAATCAGGCTTAAAGTGGAGTAAAAGTCAGGGCAAAAGTCGGGTTTAAGTCGGGCTTAAAGTGGGGTAAAATTCGGGCTTAAACTTGGGTTTAAGTCGGGTATAAGTCAGGCTTAAAGTGGGGTATAAGTCGGGCTTAAAGTGGGGTATAAGTCGGGTCTAAAGTGGGGTATAAGTCGGGCCTAATTTTGGGTATAATCGGGCTTAAATTTGGTTTTTAGTCGTGTATAAATCGGGCTTAAAGTTGGGATTAAGTCGGGTATAAGTCGGGTCTAGGTCGGACTTAATGTCAGGTATAAGTCGGGCTTAAAGTGGGGTAAAATTCGGGCTTAAACCTGAGTTTAAGTCGGGTTTAAAATTGGGTTTAAGTCGGGCTTTAAATTGGCTTTAAGTCGGGCCTAAAGACGGGTATAAGAAGGGCTTAAAGTCGGGTTTAAGTCAGGTATAAATCGGGCTTAAAGTCGGGTAAAAGTCGGGCTTAAAGTGGGGTATAAGTTGGGCTTAAAGTCGGGTAAAAGTCAGGCTTAAAGTGGGGTATAAATCGGGCTTAAAGTGGGGTATAATTCGGGCCTGAATACGGGTTTAGGTCGGGCTTAAAGTGGGGTATAAGTCGGGCCAAAAGTAGGGTTTAATTCGGGTTTAAAGTGGGGTAAAATTCGGCCTTAACCTTGGGTTTATTTCGGGCATAAATCGGGCCTAAAGTCGGGTATAATTCGGTCTTAAACATGGGTTTAATTCGGGTATAAGTCGGGCTTAAACTTGGGTTTAATTCGGGCTTAAAGTCAGGTATAAGTCGGGCTTAAAGTGGGGTATTAGTCGGGCATAAAGTCGGGTATAAGTCGGACTTAAACTTGAGTTTAAATAGTGTATAAATCGGGCTTAAAGTCGGGTTTAAGTCGGGCTTAAACTTGGGTTTAAATCGGGTATAAATCGGTCTTAAAGTCGAGTTTAATTCGGTCTTAAACTTGGGTTTAAATCGGGTATAAATCGGGCTTAAAGTCGGGTTTAAACTTGGGTTTAAATCGGGCTTAAAGTCGGATTTAAGTTGGGCTATAAACTTGTGTTTAAGTTGGTTATAAATCGGGCTTAAAGTGGGGTATAAGTCGGGCTTAAAGTGGGGTATAAGTCGGGTCTAAAGTGGGGTATAAGTCGGGCCTAATTTCGGGTATAATCGGGCTTAAATTTGGGTTTTAGTCGTGTATAAGTCGGGCTTAAAGTCGGGATTAAGTCGGGTATAAGTCGGGTCTAGGTCGGACTTAATGTCGGGTATAAGTCGGACTTAAAGTGGGGTAAAATTCGGGCTTAAACTTGAGTTTAAGTCGGGTTTAAAATTGGGTTTAAGTCGGGCTTTAAATTGGCTTTAAGTTGGGCCTAAAGACGGTTATAAGAAGGACTTAAAGTCGGGTTTAAGTCAGGTATAAGTCGGGCTTAAAGTCGGGTAAAAGTCGGGCTTAAAGTTGGGTAAAAGTCAGGCTTAAAGTGGGGTTTAAATCGGGCTTAAAGTGGGGTATAATTCGGGCCTGAATACGGGTTTAGGTCGGGCTTAAAGTGGGGTATAAGTCGGGCCAAAAGTAGGGTTTAATTCGGGTTTAAAGTGGGGTAAAATTCGGGCTTAACCTTGGGTTTATTTTGGGCATAAGTCGGGCCTAAAGTCGGGTATAATTCGGTCTTAAACATGGGTTTAATTCGGGTATAAGTTGGGCTTAAACTTGGGTTTAATTCGGGCTTAAAGTCAGGTATAAGTCGGGCTTAAAGTGGGGTATCAGTTGGGCATAAAGTCAGGTTTAAGTCGGACTTAAACTTGAGTTTAAATAGTGTATAAATCGGGCTTAAAGTCGGGTTTAAGTCGGGCTTAAACTTGGGTTTAAATCGGGTATAAATCGGTCTTAAAGTCGAGTTTAATTTGGTCTTAAACTTGGTTTTAAATCTGGTATAAATCGGGCTTAAAGTCGGGTTTAAGTGGGGCTTAAACTTGGGTTTAAATCGGGCTTAAAGTCGGGTTTAAGTCGGGCTATAAACTTGTGTTTAAGTCGGTTATAAATCGGGCTTAAAGTGGGGTATAAGTCGGGCTTAAAGTGGGGTATAAGTCGGGTCTAAAGTGGGGTATAAGTCGGGCCTAATTTCGGGTATAATCGGGATTAAATTTGGGTTTTAGTCGTGTATAAGTCGGACTTAAAGTTGGGATTAAATCGGGTATAAGTCGGGTCTAGGTCAGGCTTAATGTCGGGTATAAGTCGGGCTTAAAGTGGGGTAAAATTCGGGCTTAAACTTGAGTTTAAGTCGGGTTTAAAATTGGGTTTAAGTCGGGCTTTAAATTGGCTTTAAGTCGGGCCTAAAGACGGTTATAAGAAGGGTTTAAAGTCGGGTAAAAGTCGGGCTTAAAGTGGGGTATAAGTCGGGCTTAAAGTCGGGTAAAAGTCGGGCTTAAAGTGGGGTATAAATCGGGCTTAAAGTGGGGTATAATTCGGGCTTAAAGTGGGGTATAAATCGAGTTTAAGGTGGGGTATAATTCGGGCCTGAATACGGGTTTAGGTCGGGCTTAAAGTGGGGTATAAGTCGGGCCAAAGGTAGGGTTTAATTCGGGTTTGAAGTGGGGTAAAATTCGGGCTTAACCTTGGGTTTAATTAGGGCATAAGTCGGGCCTAAAGTCGGGTATAATTCGGTCTTAAACATGGGTTTAATTCCGGTATAAGTCGGGCTTAAACTTGGGTTTAATTCGGGCTTAAAGTTGGGTATAAGTCGGGCTTAAAGTGGGGTATCAGTCGGGCATAAAGTCGGGTATAAGTCGGGCTTAAACTTGAGTTTAAATAGTGTATAAATCGGGCTTAAAGTCGGGTTTAAGTGGGGCTTAAACTTGGGTTTAAATCGGGCTTAAAGTCGGGTTTAAGTCAGGCTTAAACTTGGGTTTAAATCGGGTATAAATCGGTCTTAAAGTCGGGTTTAAGTCGGGCTTAAACTTGGGTTTAAAGCGGGTTTAAAGTCGGGTTTAAGTGGGGCTTAAGCTTGGGTTTAAATCGGGTTTAAGTTGGGCTTAAATGGGTTTAAATCGGGCTTAAAGTCGGGTTTAAGTCAGGCTTAAAGTTGGGTTTAAATTGGGTATAAATCAGGCTTAAAGTCGGGTTTAAATCGGGCTTAAACCCGGGTTTAAATTGTGTATAAATCGAGCTTAAAGTCGGGTTTAAGTCGGGCTTAAACTTGGGTTTAAAATGGGTATAAGTTGGGCTTAAAGTTGGGTTTTAGTCATGTATAAGTCGGTCTTAAAATTGGATATAAATCGGGCTTAAAGTGGGGTATAAGTCGGGCTTAAATTGGGGTATAAGTCGGTCTTAATTTGGGGTATAAATCGGGCCTAAAGTGGGGTGTAAGTCGGGTTTAACGTGGGGTATAAGTCGGGCCTTAAATTTGGGTATAATGCGGGCTTAAAGTTAGGCTTAAGTTGGGTTTAAAGTCGGTTTTAAGTCGGGTATAAGTCTGGTTTAAGTCGGGTATAAGTCGGGTATAAGTCGGATATAAGTCGGGTATAAATCGGGTATAAGTCGGGTATAAATTGGGCTTAAAGTGGGGTATAAGTCGGGCCCAAAGACGGGTTTAAGTCAGGCCTAAATTGGGGTAAAA
Source organism: Tapera naevia (assembly GCA_033556795.1). Lineage (NCBI taxonomy): Eukaryota > Metazoa > Chordata > Aves > Cuculiformes > Neomorphidae > Tapera > Tapera naevia. Next base: position 180,488 of record JAUMJJ010000640.1, on the reverse strand, counting down.
ATCAGGCTTAAACTTGGGTTTAAGTCGGGCCTCAAGTCGGGTAAAGTCGGGCCTAAAGTCGGGTATAAGTTGGGCTTAAACTTTGGTTTAATTCGGGTATAAGTCGGGCTTAAAATCGGGTATAAGTCAGGCCTAAAAACGGGTTTAAGTTGAACCTAAATTGGGGTATGAGTCGGGCTTAAAGTGGGGTAAAAGTCGGGCCTAAAGTGGGGCATAAGTTGGGCTTAAATTTGGGTTTCAGTCGGGTATATGTCGGGCTTAAAGTCAGGTTTCACTCGGGTATAAGTTAAGCTTAAAGTAGGGTATAAATTGGGCTTAAAGTGGGGTATAAGTCGGGCTTAAAGTGGGGTATAATTCAGGCCTGAATACGGGTTTAGGTCGGGCTTAAAGTGGGGTATAAGTCGGGCTTAAACTGGGGTATAAGTCAGGCCAAAAGTAGGGTTTAATTCGGGTTTAAAGTGGGGTAAAATTTGGGCTTAACCTTGGGTTTAATTCGGGCATAAGTCGGGCCTAAAGTCAGGTATAATTCGGACTTAAACATGGGTTTAATTCGGGTATAAGTCGGGCCTAAAGTCAGGTATAATTTGGGCTTAAACATGGGTTTAATTCGGGTATAAGTCAGGCTTAAACTTGGGTTTAAATCAGGTATAAATCGGGCTTAAAGTCGGGTTTAAGTCGGGTTAAGACTTGGGTCTAAATCGGGTATAAATCGGGCTTAAAGTTGGGTTTAAGTCGGGCTTAAACTTGGGTTTAAAGCGGGTATAAGTTGGGCTTAAAGTCGGGTTTAAATCGCGTATAAGTCGGGCTTAAAATTGGATATGTCAGGCCTAAAGTGGGGTGTAAATCGGGTTTAAAGTGGGGTATAAGTCGGGCCTAAATTCGGGTATAATTCGGGCTTAAAGTCGGGCTTAAGTCGGGTATAATTCGGGCTTAAAGTCGGGCTTAAGTCAGGTATAAGTCAGGTTTAAAGTCAGCTTTAAGTCGGGAAGAAGTCTGGTTTAAATCGGGTATAAGTCCGGTAGAAGTCTGGTTTAAATTTGGGTTTAAGTCGGGTATAAGTCTTGTTTAAAGTTGGGGTTAAGTCGGGTATAAGTCGGGCTTAAATTCGGATATAAGTCAGGCTTAAAATGGGGTATAAGTCGGGCCTAAAGACGGGTTTAAGTCGGGCCTAAAGTGGGGTATAAGTCGGGCTTAAACTTGGGTTTAAGTCGGGTATAAGTCAGGCTTAAAGTGGGGGATAAGTCTTGCTTAAAATGCGGTATAAGTCGGGCTTAAACTTGGTTTTAAGTCGAGCCTAAATTCGGGTATAAGTCGGGTTTAAAGTCGGGTTTAAGTCGGGTTGAAGTCGGGTTGAAGTCGAGTATAAGTCGGTTATAAGTCGGGTTTAAAGTCGTTTTTAAGTCGGGTATAAGTCCGGTAGGAGTCTGGTTTAAAGTTGGGTTTAAGTCGGGTATAAGTCTGGTTTAAAGTTGGATTTTTTCCTCCCAAACTGTGTTCATGTTCCCCAAAATCCTTTTTTCCCCCAAAACTCGGTGCATTTTCACACAAATCAGATTTTCCCCAAAACTGAGTACATTTTCCACCAAATCTGGTATTTCATCTCCACTCTGGGTTCATTTTCCCCAAAATCAGCTTTTTTTCCCCCATTACTGAGTTCATTTTCCCCAAAAACCTTTTTTCCCTCCAAAACTGGGTGCATTTTCACACAAATCAGGTTTTCCCCTCCAAACAGTGTTCATTTTCCCCAAAATCTTCTATCTTCTATTTCTACTCCACACTGTGTTCATTTTCCCCAAAATCAGATTTTTTCCGCATTACTGGGTTCATTTTCCCCCAAATCCTTATTTTTCGCCCAAGTCTGTGTCAATTTTCACACAAATCAGGTTTTCCTCTCCAAACAGTGTTCATTTTCCCAAAATCTTCTATTTCCACTCCACACTGGGTTCATTTTCCCTCAAATCAGGTTTTTTTCCCCATTACTGGATTCATTTTCCCCACAATCATTTTTTTTCCACAGAACTGGGTTCATTTTCCCCAAAGGCCAGTTTTATCCCACCAAACTAGGGTAATTTTCCCCATAATCTTCTTTTTTCCTCCCAAACTGTGTTCATTTTCCCCAAAATACTTTTTTTCCCACCAAAACTGGGTGCATTTTCACACAAATCAGGTTTTCCCCTCCAGTATTCATTTTCCCCAAAATCTTTTATTTCCACTACACACTGGGTTCATTTTCCCCATAATCAGTTTTTTTTTTCCCCATTACTGGGTTCATTTTCTCCAAAATCTGGTATTTCCCCTCCACACTGTGTTCATTTTCCCCAAAATCGGGGTTTTTTTTGTCACAAACCATGTTCATTTTCCCAAAGGCCGGCTTTTTTTCCTCCGAAACTGGACTCATTTTCCCCAAAATTGGATTTTTTCCTCTGAAACTGGATTCATTTTCCCCAAAATCCTTTTTTCCCCACCAAAACTGGGTGCATTTTCACACAAATCAGGTTTTCCCCCAAATCTGGGTTCATTTACCCCAAAATCTGGTATTTCATCTCCACTCTCAGTTCATTTTCCCCGAAATTAGGGTTTTTCCCCCATTACTGGGTTCATTTACCCTTAATCGTTTTCTTCCCCAAAACTGGGTTCATTTTCTCTCAAAAACCATTTTTTCCCCCAAACTGCGTTCATCTTCCCCATAATCAGCTTTTTTTCCTCCCAAACTGGGTTCATTTTCCCCAAATCCTTTATTCCCCCCAAAACTGGGTGTATTTTCACACAAATCGGGTTTTCCCTCCAAACAGTGTTAATTTTTCCCCAAAATTGTTTTTTTTTCCACCAAAACTGGGTTCATTTCCCTACAAATTGTCTCCCCCCCCAAACTGTGTTCATTTTCCCCATAATCTGGTTTTTTTTAGAAATTACTGGGTTAATTTTGCCACAAAATCTTTCCCCCCTCCCTCAAAAACACGTTCATTTTCCTCAAATATGGGTTTTTCCCCCATAACTGGGTTAATTTTCCCCATCATCAGCTTTTTTCCTCCCAAACTGGGTTCATTTTCCCCAAAATCCTTTTTTTTCCACCCTAAACTGGGTGCATATTCACACAAATCAGGTTTTCCCCTTCTAAAAGGGTTCATTTTCCACAAAATCTTCTATTTCCACTCCATACTGGGTTCATTTTCCCCATAATCAGGGTTTTTTCCCAATTAATGGGTTCACTTTCTCAAAAATCCTTCCCCCCCCCCCTCAAAAATGGGTTCATTTTCCTCAAAAATTGGTTTTTCCAAATTACTGGGTTCATTTTCCCCATAACCAGATTTTTTCCTCCCAAACTCGGTTCATTTTCCCCAAAATCCTTTTTTTCCCCCCAAAAAAATGGGTGCATTTGCACACAAATCAGGTTTTCCCCGCCAAACAGTGTTCATTTTCCCCAAAATCTTCTATTTCCACTCCACACTGGGTTCATTTTCCCTAAAATCAGGTTTTTTTACCATTACTGGGTTCATTTTCGCCAACATCTGGTATTTCCCCTCCACACTGCGTTCATTTTCCCCAATATCAGGTTTTTTTCCTCCCAAACTGGATTCATTTTCCCCAAAATCGTGTTTTTTCCACCCAAACTGCGTTCATTTCCCTACAAATTGGGTTTTCCTCCACAAACTGTGTTAATTTTCCCCAAAATCTGTTATTTTTTCCAATTACTGGGTTCATTTTCCCCAAAATCTTACTTTTCCCGCTCAAAAATGGGTTTATTTTCCTCAAAAATGGTTTTTTTCCCCCCATAATCAGCCTTTTTCCTCCGAAAATGTGTTCATTTTCACCAAAAATCCTTTTTTTCCCCAAAAACTGGGTGCATTTTTACACAAATCAGGTTTTCCCCTCCAAATTGTGTTCATTTTCCCCAAAGTCTTCATTTTCAACTCCACACTGGGTTCATTTTCACCAAAATCGGGTTTTTTTTATCCCAAACCATGTTCATTATCCCCAAAATTGGATTTTTTCCTCCCAGACTCGTTCATTTTCCCAAAAATCAGGTTTTTTCCACCAAATTGTTTTCATTTCCCTACAAATTTGGGTTTTCCCCTTCAAAAAGTGTTCATTTTCCCAAGAATCTTCTCTTTCCACTCCACACTGGGTTCATTTTCCCCAAAATCATGTTTTTTTCCTCCCAAACTGGGCTCATTTTCCCAAAATCCTTTTTTCCCCCCTAAAACTGTGTGAAATTTCACACAAATCAGTTTCCCCCCTCCAAACAGTGTTCATTTTCCCCAAAACCTTTTATGTCCACTCCACACTGTGTTCATTTTCCCCAAAATCAGTTTTTTTCCTCCCAAACTGGGTTCATTTTCCCTAAAATTTTTTTTTTCCCCAAAACTGGGTGCATTTTCACACAAATCAGGTTTTCCCCTCCTATCTGATTTCATTTTCCTCAAAACCTTCTATTTCCACTCCACACTGGGTTCATTTTCCCCAAAATATTTTTTTTTCCCCAAAATTGGTTTCATTTTCCTTAAAAACGGGATTTTTACCCAAAAATGGGTTCATTTTCTACATAAATAGCTTTAATCCTCCGAAACTATGTTCATTTTCCACAAAATCCTTATTTCCCCCCAAAACTGGATGCTTTTTCCCCAAAATCAGGTGTTCCCCTCCAAACAGTGTTCATTTTCTCCAAAATCTTCTATTTCCACTCCACACTGGGTTCATTTTCCCCAAAATCCTTTTTCTCCCCCCAAAACTGGGTACATTTTCACACAAATCAGGTTTTCCCCTCCAAACTGATTTCATTTTCTCCAAAATCTTCTATTTCCACTCCGCCCTTGGTTCATTTTCCCCAAAATCAGGATTTTTTCTCCATTACTGGGTTCATTTTCCCCAAAATCATTTTTCCCCCCCAAACGGTGTTCATTTACCCCAAAATATGTTTTTTCCACCAAAACTGGGTTTATTTCCCTAAATATTAGGTTTTCCCCACCAAATTGTGTTCATTTTCTCCAAAATCTGGTTGTTTTACCCCAATTACTGGCTTTATCTCCCAAAAAAATTTTTTTCCCTCGAAAGTGGGTTCATTTTCATCAAAAACGGGTTATCCCCTCCAAACTGGGTTAATTTTCCCCATAATCAGCTTCTTTCTTCCCAAACTGGGTTTATTTTCCCCAAAATCCTTTTTTTCCCCAAAACACTGGGTGCATTTTCACACAAATCTAGTTTTCCCCTCCAAACAGTGTTCATTTTGCCCCAAAATCATTTTTTTCCCCCATTACTGGGTTCATTTCCACAAAATCGGGTTTTTTCCCCCAAAACTGGGTTCAGTTTCCCCAAAATCGTATTTTTTTCCTCCCAAACTGGGTTGATTTTCCCCAAAGTCGGTTTTTTTTGAGCAAAACTCGGTTCATTTCCCTACAAGTTGTTCCCCCCCCCAAACTCTGTTGATTTTCCCCAAAATTTGAGTTTTTTACCCAATTACTGTGTTCATTTTCCCCAAAATAATTTTTTCCCCCAAAACTGGGTTCATTTTCCTTAAAAACGGATTTTTCCCCCAAAACTGTGTTCATTTCCCGCATAATCAGCATGTTTCCTCCGAAACTAGGTTCATTTTCCGCAAAATCTCTATTAACCCCCATTACTGGGTACATTTTCACACAAATCAGGTTGTCCCGTCCAAACTGATTTCATTTTCCTCAAAATCTTCTATTTCCACTCCACATTGGGTTCATTTTCCCCAAAATCAGGGTTTTTTACCCAATTACTGGGTTCATTTTCCCCAAAATCATTTTTTTCCCCAAAACTAGGTACATTTTCCCCAAAATATGTTTTCTCCACCAAAACTGGGTTTATTTTCCTACAAATTAGTTTTTCCCCACCAAACTGTGTTCATTTTCCCCAAAATCAGGGTTTTTTACCCAATTACAGGGTTCATTTTCCCCAAAATCATTTTTTCTTCAAAACTGGGTTCATTTTCCTTGAAAACGTTTTTTTTCCGCAAAACTGGGTTCATTTTCCACATAATCAGCTTTTTTCCTCCGAAACTAGGTTCATTTTCCATAAAATCCTTATTTCCCCCCAAAACTCAGTTCATTTTCACACAAATCAGGTTTTCCCCTCCTATCTGATTTCATTTTCCCCAAAATCTTCTATTTCCATTCCACACTGGGTTCATTTTCCCAAAAATCATTTTTTCCCTAAAAACTGGGTTAATTTTCCCAATAATCGAGTTTTTTCCTCCCACACTGGGTTCATTTTCCCCAAAATCAGGATTTTTTCCCATTACTGGGTTCATTTTCCCCAAAATATTTTTTTTCCACCAAAACTGAGTTTATTTCCCTACATATTGGGTTTTCCCCATCAAATTGTGTTCATTTTCCCCAAAATCTGGATTTTGAACCCAATTACTGGCTTTATTTCCTCAAAATCTTTTATTTTTCCCTCAAAACTGGGTTATTTTTCATCAAAAACGGTTTTCCCACCCCCCCCAAAACTGTGTTCATTTTCCCTAAAATCTTCTATTTCGACTCCACACTGGGTTTGTATTCCCCAAAATCAGTTTTTTTCCCCATTACTAGGTTCATTTTCCCCATATTCAGCGTTTTTCCTCCTAAACTGGGTGCATTTTCACACAAATCAGGTTTTCCCCCTCCAAACAGTGTTCATTTTCCCCAAAATCTTCTATTTCCACTCCACACCAGGTTCATTTTCTCCAAAATCAGTTTTTTTTCCTCCCAAACTGGGTTCATTTTCCACAAAATCTTGTATTTCCACTCCACATTGTGTTCATTTTCCCCAAATCAGGGTTTTTTTCCCATATACTGGGTTCACATTCTCAAAAATCCTTCCCCCCCCCCTCAAAAATGGGTTCATTTTCCTCAAAAATTGGTTTTTCCAAATTACTGGGTCCATTTTCCCCATAATCAGATTTTTTACTCCCAAACTGGGTTCATTTTCCCCAAAATCCTTTTTTTTCCACCCGAAACTGGGTGCATTTTCACACAAATCAGGTTTTCCCCTCCAAACATTGTTCATTTTCCACAAAATCTGGGTTATTTTCCCAATTACTGGGTTCATTTTCCTAAATATCCTTTTTTTTCCACCCTCAAAAATGGGTTCATTTTCCTCAAAAATTGTTTCCCCCCCCAGACTGGGTTCATTTTCTCCATAATCGGCTTTTTTTCCTCCCAAACTGGGTTCATTTTCACCAAAATCCTTTTTTTTCCCCCAAAACTGGGTGCATTTTCACGCAAATCAGGTTTTCCCCTCCAAACTGGGCTCATTTTCCCCAAAATCTGTTTTTTTTCCCCATTACTGGGTTCATTTTCCCAAAATGCTTTTTTTCCCCCTTAAACTGGGTTAAATTTCACACAAATCAGGTTTTCACCTCCCAACAGTGTTCATTTTCCTTAAAATCTTCTATCTCCACTCTTCACTGTGTTAATTTTCCCCAAAATCCGGGGTTTTCCCCCAAAACTGGGTTTATTTTCCTCAAAAATGGGTTTTTCCTCCCAAACTGGGTTCATTTTCCCCAGAATCAGCTTTTTTCCTCCAAAACTGGGTTCATTTTCCCCAAAATCCTTTTTTTTCCCCGAAAAATGGGTGCAATTTCACAAAAATCAGGTTTCCCCCTCCAGTGTTCATTTTTTGCGAAAATCTGGGTTTGTTTCCAAATTACTGGGTTCATTTCCCCCAAAATCTCTTTTTCCCCTCAAAAATGAATTCAGGTTCCTCAAAAATGGGGTTTTCCTCTAAATTGGGTTCATTTTCCCCATAATCAGAAATTTTCCTCCCAAACTGGGTTCATTTTCCCCAAAATCCTTTTTTTCCCCGTCAAAATCTGGGTGCATTTTCACACAAATCCGGTTTTCCCCTCCAAACTGGGTTCATTTTCCCCATAATCTACTTTTTTCCTCCCAAACAGGGTTCATTTTCCCAAAATCCCTTTTATGGCCCCCAAAACTGGGTGCATTTTCACACAAATCAGGTTTTCCCCTCCAAACAGTGTTCATTTTCCCCAAAATTTGGATTTTTTTCCGAATTACTGGGTTCATTTTCCCCAAAATCCTTTTCCCCCCTCAAAGAAAGGGTTGATTTCCCTCAAAAATTGTTTCCCCCCCCCAGACTAGGTTCATTTTCCCCATATTCAGCATTTTTCCTCCCAAACTGGGTGCATTTTCACACAAATCAGGTTTTCCCCTCCAAACTGATTTCATTTTCCCCAAAATCTTCTATTTCCACTCCACACTGGGTTCATTTTCCCCAAAATCATTTTTTCCCCAAAAAACTGGGTTTGTTTTCCTCAAAAACGGGTTTTTCCCTCCAAACTGTGTTCATTTTCCCCAAAATCTGGGGTTTTTTTCCCAATTACTCGGTTCATTTCCCCCTAAATCCTTTTTTCCCCAAAAAAACTGGGTGCATTTTCCTCAAAACCGGGTTTTTCCTCCCAAACTGTGTTCATTTTCCCCATAATCAGCTTTTTTCCTCCGAAACTGGGTTCATTTTCCCAAAAATCCTTTTTTTCCCCCCAAAACTGGGTTCATTTTCACACAAATCAGATTTCCCCAAAACTGAGTACATTTTCCACCAAATCTGGTATTTCATCTCCACTCTGGGTTCATTTTCCCCAAAAGCAGTGTTTTTTCCCCATTACTGAGTTCATTTTCCCCAAAAACATTTTTCCCCACAAAACTGGGTGCATTTTCACACAAATCAGGTTTCCCCCTCCAAACAGTGTTCATTTTCCCCAAAATCTTCTATTTCTACTCCACACTGTGTTCATTTTCCCCAAAATCAATTTTTTTTCCACATTACTGGGTTCATTTTCCCCCAAATATTTTTTTTTTCGCCCAAATCTGTGTCAATTGTCACACAAATCAGGTTTTCCCCTCCAAACAGTGTTCATTTTCCCCAAAATCGTCTATTTCCACTCCACACTGGGTTCATTTTCCCCATAATCAGGTTTTTTTCCCCATTACTGGGTTCATTTTCTCCAAAATCTGGTATTTCCCCTCCACAATGTGGTCATTTTCCCCAAAATCGGGGTTTTTTTATCACAAACCATTTTCGTTTTCCCAAAGGCAGGTTTTTTTCCTCCAAAACTGGACTCATTTTCCCCAAAATCAGTTTTTTTCCCCCATTACTGGATTCATTTTCCCCACAATCATTTTTTTTTCCTCAGAACTGGGTTCATATTCCCCAAAGGCCAGTTTTTTCCCACCAAACTAGGTTAGTTTTCCCCATAATCTTCTTTTTTCCTCCCAAACTGTGTTCATTTTCCCCAAAATACTTTTTTTTCCCACCAAAACTGGGTGCATTTTCACACAAATCAGGTTTTCCCCTCCAGTGTTCATTTTCCCCAAAATCTTTTATTTCCACCCACACTGGGTTCATTTTCCCCATAACCAGTTTTTTTCCCCATTACTGGGTTCATTTTCTACAAAATCTAGTATTTCCCCTCCACACTGTGTTCATTTTCCCCAAAATCGGGTTTTTTTTATCACAAGCCATGTTCATTTTCCCAAAGGCAGGTTTTTTTCCTCCGAAACTGGACTCATTTTCCCCAAAATCGGATTTTTTCCCCATTACTGGATTCATTTTCCCCACAATCATTTTTTTTTCCACAAAACTGGGTTCATTTTCCCCAAAAGCCAGTTTTTTCCCACCAAACTAGGGTAATTTTCCCCATAATCAGTATTTTTCCTCCGAAAATGGGTTCATTTTCCCCAAAACACTTTTTTATCCCCCCAAAACTGGCTGCATTTTCACACAAATCAGGTTTTCCCCTCCAAACTGATTACATTTTCCAAAAATATTCTATTTTCACTCCACACTGGGTTCATTTTCCCCAAAATCATTTTTTTCTCCATTATTGGGTTCATTTCCCCAAAATCGGGTTTTTTCCACCAAAACTGAGTTCATTTTCTCAAAATCGCTTCCCCCTCCCCCCAAAACTGGCTGCATTTTTACACAAATAAGATTTTCCCCTCCAAACTGATTTCATTTTCCCCCAAATCCCGGTTTATTTCCCAATTATTGGGTTCATTTTCCCCAAAATAATTTTTTTCCCCAAAACTGGGTTCATTTTCCTTAAAAATGGGTTTTTCTGCCAAAACTGGGTTCATTTTCACACAAATCAGGTTTTCCCCTCAAAACAGTGTTCATTTTCCCCAAAATCTTCTATTTGCACTCCACACTTGGTTCATTTTCCCCAAAAACATTTTTTCCCCCAAAACTGGGTCCATTTTCCCTAAATTCGGGTTTTTTTCCACCAAAACTCGGTTCATTTCCCTAGAAGTTGGGTTTTCCCCCCCAAACTGTGTTCATTTTCCCCAAAATTCGGTTTTTTTTTACCCAATTACTGGGTTCGTTTTCCCCAAAATCATTTTTTTCCCCCAAACTGGGTTCATTTTCTGCATAATCAGCTTTTTTCCTCTGAAACTGGGTTCATTTTCCACAAAATTCGGGAAATGAACTGAGTTCTGGTGGAAAAAAACTGACTTTGGGGAAAATTAACCCAGTTAGGGAGGAAAAAACCCGATTTTGGGGCAAATTAACCCAGTTTTGGGGGAAAAAAAGAAAATAATTTTGGGGAAATGAACCCAGTAATTGGAAAACCCGGATTCTGGGGAAAAATGAACACAGTTTGGAGGGGAAAACTTGATTTGTGTTAAAATGCACCCAGTTTTTTGGGGAAAAAAAGGATTTTGGGAGAAAATTAACCCATTTTGGGAGGAAAGAAGCTGATTATGGGGAAAATGAAACCAGGTTGGGGGGAAAACCCCGCTTTTGATGAAAATGAACCCAGTTTTGAAGGAGAAAAAGATTTTGGGGAAATAAAGCCAGTAACTGGTTCAAAAATCCATATGTTGGGGAAAATGAACACAATTTGGTGGGGAAAACCCAATATGTAGGGAAATAAACCCAGTTTGGTGGAAAAAACATATTTTGGGGAAAATGAACCCAGTTTTTTTTGGGAAAAAAATATTTTGGGGAAAATGAACCCAGCAATGTGGGAAAAATCCTGATTTTGGGGAAAATGAACCAAGTGCAGAGTGGAAATAGAAGATTTTGAGGAAAATGAAATCAGTTTGGAGGGGACAACCTGATTTGTGTGAAAATGTACCCAGTTTTGGGGGGAAAACCCGTTTTTAAGGAAAATGAACCCAGTTTTGGGGAAAAAAATGATTTTGGGGAAAATGAACCCAGTAATCGGGTAAAAAACCCGAATTTTGGGGAATGAACCCCGTTTGGGAGGAAAAAATCCGATTATGGGAAAAATGAAACCAGTTTTGGGGAAAAAAATTATTTTGGGGCAAATGAACCCAGTAATGGGGAAAAAAAACTAATTTTGGGGAAAATGAACACTGTGTGGAGTAGAAATAGAAGGTTTTGAGGAAAATGAAATCAGGTAGGAGGGGAAACCTTGATTTGTGTGAAAATGAACCGAGTTTTGTGGGGAAATAAGGATTTTATGGAAAATGAACCTAGTTTCGGAGGAGAAAAGCTGATTATGGGGAAAATGAACCCCGTTTGGGGGGAAAAAATGATTTTGGGGAAAATGAACCCAGTAATAGGGTAAAAAAACCCGGATTTTGGGGAAAATGAACACAGTTTGGTGGGAAAAACCTAATTTGTAGGGAAATAAACCCAGTTTTGTTGGAAAAAATATAATATGGGGAAAATGAAGTCAATTTTGGAGGAAAAAAAAGATTTTTGGGAAAACGAACCTAGATTTTGGAGAAAAAAACTGATTTGGGGAAAAATGAACCCAGTGTGGAGTGAAAATAGAAGATTTTGGGGAAAATGAACACTGTTTTGAAGGGAAAACCTGATTTGTGTGAAAATGTACCCAGTTTTAGGGGTAAATAGGGATTTTGTGGAAAATGAACCTGATTTTGGAGGAAAAAACACGTTTTTAAGGAAAATGAACCCAGTTTTGGGGAAAACAAATGATTTTGTGGAAAATTAATCAGGAAAAACCTGACTTTAGGGAAATGAACCCAATTTGGGAGGAAAACTCCGTATTTTGGGGAAAATGAACCCAGTGTGGAGTGGAAATAGAAGATTTTGGGGAAAATGAAATCAGTTTGGAGGGGAAAACCTGATTTGTGTGGAAATGCAGCCAGTTTTAAGGGGGAAAAGGGATTTTGTGGAAAATGAACCCAGTTTCGGAGAATAAAAGCTGATTATGTGGAAAATGAACCCAGTTTTGGGGGAAGAACCCGTTTTTAATAAAATGAACCCAGTTTTGGGGGAAAAAAATGATTTTGGGGAGAATGCCCTTTTTAGAGGGCAAAACCCTATTTTGGGGAAAATGAACTCGGTGTGGAGATGAAATACCAGATATTGGCGAAAATAAACCCAAATTGCTGGAAAAAACGAACAATCCGATCTTTTTTCCTTCCATACTATGTTCATTTTCCCCAAAATCGGGTTTTTTTCATCCCAAACCATGTTCATTTTCCCCAAAATCAGTTTTTTTTTCCTCCAAAACTGGGTTCATTTTCCCCAAAATCATTGTTTTCCCCTAAAAACTGGGTGCATTTTCCGCATAATCAGCTTTTTTTCCTCTGAAACTGGGTCCATTTTGAACAAAATTCCTTTTTTTCCACCAAAAAACAGGGTACATTTTCACACAAATCAGTTTTTCCCCTCCAAACTGATTTCATTTTCCCCAAAATCTTCTATTTTCACTCCACACCGGGTTCATTTTCCCCAAAATCATTTTTTTCCCCCAAAACTGGCTTTGTTTTCCTCAAAAACGGGTTTTTCTCTCCAAACTGTGTTCATTTTCCGCAAAATCAGCGTTTTTTTCCCAATTACTGGGTTCATTTCCCCCTAAATCATTCCCCCCCCACAAAAACTGGGTGCATTTTCCTCAAAACCGGGTTTTTCCTCCCAAACTGTGTTCATTTTCCCCATAATCAGCTTTTTTCCTCCGAAACTGGGTTCATTTTCCCCAAAATCCTTTTTTTCCCCAAAAAACTGGGTGCATTTTCACACAAATCAGGTTTCCCCCTCCAAACTGATTTCATTTCCCCCAAAATCTTTTATTTCCACTCCACACTTGGTTCATTTTTCCCCATAATCAGTTTTTTTTCCCCATTACTGTGTTCATTTTCTCCAAAATCTGGTATTTCCCCTCCACACTGTGTTCATTTTCCCCAAAATCGGGGTTTTTTTTATCACAAGCCATGTTCATTTTCCCAAAGGCAGGTTTTTTTCCTCCGAAACTGGACTCATTTTCCCCAAAATTGGATTTTTTCTCTGAAACTGGATTCATTTTCCCCCAAATCCTTTTTTTCCCAGCAAAACCGGGTGCATTTTCACACAAATCAGGTTTCCCCCCAAATCTGGGTTCATTTACCCCAAAATCTGGTATTTCATCTCCAGTCTCGGTTCATTTTCCCCCAAATCAGGGTTTTTTCCCCATTACTGGGTTCATTTTCCCCTCAATCGTTTTTTTTCCCCAAAAATTGGTTCATTTTCCTCAAAAACCATTTTCTCCCCCAAACTGCGTTCATTTTCCACATAATCAGCTTTTTTTCCTCCCAAACTGGGTTCATTTTCCCCAAACTCCTTTTTTTCCCCCCAAAACTGGGTGTACTTTCACACAAATCAGGTTTTCCCTCCAAACAGTGTTCATTTTTCCCCAAAATCGGGTTTTTTTCCACCAAAACTGAGTTCATTTCCCTACAAATTGTCTCCCCCCCCCCCAACTGTGTTCATTTTCCCCAAAATCTGGTTTTTTTTTAGCAATTACTGGGTTAATTTTGCCAAAAAAACTTTTTTCACCCCTAAAAAATACGTTTATTTTCCTCAAAAATATGTTTTTCCCCCATAACTGGGTTCATTTTACCCATAATCAGCTTTTTTACTCCCAAATTGGGTTCATTTTCCCCAAAATCCTTTTTTTCCACCCCAAAACTGGGTGCATTTTCACACAAATCAGGTTTTCCACTCCAAACAGTGTTCATTTTCTCGAAAATCTGGGTTTTTTTCCCAATTACTGGGTTCATTTTTCCCAAAATACTTTTTTTCCCCAAAAAACTGGGTGCATTTTCACACAAATCAGGTTTTCCCCTCCAGTGTTCATTTTCCCCAAAATCTTTTATTTCCACTCCACACTGGTTTCATTTTCCCCATAATCAGTTTTTTTTTCCCCATTTCTGGGTTCATTTTCTCCAAAATCTGGTATTTCCCCTCCACACTGTGTTCATTTTCCCCAAAAACGGGGTTTTTTTTATTACAAACCATGTTCATTTTCCCAAAGGCAGGTTTTTTTCCTTCGAAACTGGACTCATTTTCCCCAAAATCGGATTTTTTCCCCATTACTGGATTCATTTTCCCCACAATCATTTTTCTTCCACAAAACTGGGTTCATTTTCCCTAAAGGCCAGTTTTTTCCCACCAAACTAGGTTAATTTTCCCCATAATCAGCTTTTTTCCTCCCAAACTGTGTTCATTTTCCCCAAAATCAGGGTTTTTTTAATCACAAACCATGTTCATTTTCCGAAAGGCAGGTTTTTTTTCCTCCAAAACTGGACTCTTTTCTCCAAAATTGAATTTTTTCCTCCGAAACTGGATTCATTTTCCCCAAAATCCTTTTTTTCCCAGCAAAACTGGGTGCATTTTCACACAAATCAGGTTTTCCCCCAAATCTGGGTTCATTTACCCCAAAATTTGGTATTTCATCTCTAGTCTCAGTTCATTTTCCCCCAAATCAGGGGTTTTTCCCCATTACTGGGTTCATTTTCCCCTCAATCGTTTTTTTTCCCTAAAACTGGGTTAATTTTCCTCAAAAACCATTTTTTCCCCCAAACTGCGTTCATTTTCCACATAATCAGCTTTTTTCCTCCCAAACTGGGTTCATTTTCCCCAAAATCTGTTTTTTTTCCACCAAAACTGGGTTCATTTACCTACAAATTGGGTTTTCCCCCCCAAACTGTGTGTTTTCATTTGGTTCAGGTCCGGAGCCAAAGCTCCACTTCACAGGTGAGTGCAAAGTGCAATTCAAAAAAAGCAAGAAACTAAGAAGAAGGAGAGGTTCCCCTAAAAAAGTCCAAGGCCCAGGAAAACCAGGAGAGCAAGCCAAGCTATAAAGTCTCGGAAGAGTAAATCCTGCCAGGCACAAGACAACTGCAGTTCTCTTTGCCATTAGTGCCTGGTGCAAAGAAGAGGAAACATGCTGCGAAGTATCAGGGTATATTTTGAAGCCCCATTTCCTCAGCCAACAAAGGCGCATGAAAATGTCATGTGACTGATTTGCTTAAACATTTCCCGAGGCTTTGGTCAATGGATCATGACTCTATTCCAGAGGGAGCAGCTACCTGCAAAAATCAAAAGTCTTTTTTTCTGAAAAAGTAGCTTGCATTCATTAGCTAATGTACGCATGAATTTTCTACCAATACATGAAGCAGTATCCCAAATTCTAAACCAGTGTCCAGAGATACACCAAGTTTTCAATCTGAGTTTCTTACTTTGCTATTTTGCCCTCACCAGCACATACTCACAGATATTATATTCAGCTTCTTCATTCAGTTAATGAAATGAACCAATTAATCTTTAAAATCCTCTTACCTTGACACCAATGATATTCATTCCACTCCCTCGAGCAACTACTCCTGCTGAGAGTGTTTTCCCTCTTCCAGGTGCCCCATTCAGCAAGACTCCTGATCACTGTCGTATGGGCAGCTTTGCAAAGAATTCTGGCTTCTGGAAAAGAGCTTCAACCAGACACATCCTCAAATATGTAATTATGCAGTGTACTATAAAATCACTGACCAGCGTTGATTTCTGTGTAAACGGAATATGTCTGATTTATTTTATCCACATTGTTATCATCAGAGCTCGTCTGAACCGTCGCTCGCTTTCCTTGGGCCTGAAACACGTTCCCAGGCTCCACAGGTACTCAAAACACAAACCAGTGGCCTTCTCTGCCAAGCAGAAACAGGACAGAACAGTGATGCACCAGAGCTTTATAATACCCATACTGGTACTTCTACGTTCCTGTTTCATCACTGACCCATATGATTAAACTACAGAAGAAGAGAGTGAACTGTTCTGTCCATTAAACAGAAAACTGTTCAGCCATTTATCTGAAGACTGAAACAGAGGGCTTATCTCAGCGCTGGAAGCTTTAAGCAAGGCCAGTGTGATACCTGGTTCCTTCCAATCCATAGGAGATCAGGACCTGGTGTGAAAGGTGTGCAGGCTGGACACTGCCCAGGAGCTTCAATCTCCTTCTGGCCACTTTACCTTCAATAGAGATAAAACAGCTCCTGGAGATGCTTGCAAGCTCTCGGCAGGTGAAGGAGAATGCTGGGATCTGGGCAGGATGCTGCCTACACAGCCACGCCAAGGAGGGAGGGTGATGCGAGAGCTCCCCGAGATGGCTGGCCCTCAGGCATGTGGTGCTGTTGTGCTGTTGTGCTTCGTTTTAAAGAATTATCAAAGAACCCGTCAATCTGGGCTCCCTTTACCGCGACCGGCGCAGTGGGGCATCGAGCAGATGGTTTGCAAACAAAGCAGCTTCAGCTGAGGAAGGGAAGGAGACCTGTCCAAAGTGGTGTGTGGCTGGAGCTCAGCCCACTGCATCGTGAGAACAGAGTCCTTGTGGGAACATCTTTAAGGTGAAAGAGGGGAGATTGAGATGAGATCTTAGGAAGAAATAGTTTCTCTGTGAGGGTGGGGAGGCCCTGGCACAGGTTGCCCAGAGAAGCTGTGGCTGCCCCATCCCTGGAGGTGTTCAAGGCCAGGCTGGATGGGGCTTTGAGCCCCCTGATCCAGTGGGAGGTGTCCCTGCCCATGGCAGGGGGTTAAACTGGCTGGGCTTTAAGGTCCCTTCCAAACCAAACCATTCTGTGATCTTCCCAGTGATGTGCAGGTGTGTGTCCAAGGACAAGCAGGCTCTGAGGCCCTCTTGTGTGTTTGTGCCCCTGCAAACCACCTCACAACAGCACTACAAGGGCTTTGGTCACAAATACTGCCCTGGAGAGCTGGCTCTGCGCTGCACACACAAACACTGCTGCATCCAGCCTCGTGCCTCTTTATATTTGTTAATGTGAGGTTGCTGAGCAGTTTAGGGAATGGCTCATCATAGAGTCACAGAATGGTTTGGATTGGAAGTGGATGGGCATGGCTTTAAGGCGCAGGGCAAGGGGCTTGGGGTTATGCTCGCCTCCTCTCCCCTTCACCAGGGCTGCCGCTGCCGTGGGGTTGGGATGGCCCCCTCAAAGCAGCGGCCAAGGGGGCACCAGGCAAGACCCCCATGGCCGAGCTCGCCGGTGCTGGCCCAGCGGAGCGAGAATGTGGTCCTTGCCGGAGTGTGGGTGGAGAGCGCTCCAGCGGGGCTGCAGAGCATGGCCTGGGCTCCCACCGGGCTGGTAGGACTGGCCAGGGATGTCTGCAAATCACACCACCCCACCCCCAGTTGTGAGTAAACCCCATGGGGGCAATTGGTGCTGAAAAGGAGCTTTTTTCCTGCTTGAAGGTAGCCAGGAAAAATAATCATAGAATCATAGAATGGTTTGGATTGGAAATGACTTCAAAGCCCATCCACTTCCAACGCGTCTGCTATGGGCAGAGACACCTCCCACTGGATCAGGGGGCTCCAAGCCCCATCCAACCTGACCTTGAAGGCCAACAGCATCCTGGCTTTGGTCAGCCAAAGTGTGGCCATCAGGAGCAGGGAAGAGGTGATCCCTCTGGACTCGGCACTGGTGACATCACATCTCAAATCCTGGGTTCAAGTTTTGGGCCCCTCACTCCAAGAAGGACCTTGAGGGGCTGGAGTGTGTCCAGAGAAGGGAACGGAGTTGGGGAAGGGACTGGAGAACAGGGGTTCTGGGAGTGGCTGAGGGCCCTGGGGCTGTTTAGACTGGAGAAGAGCAGGGAGACAGCTAAATGTGGTGCTCAGGAATCTGGATTTGCAGTGGACAGGTGTGGTTGGACTTGGTGATCTCAAAGAAGTTCTTTTCCAACCAAACAATTAGAGCAGCTTTCCAGTACTGAAAGGGGCTCCAGGAAAGCTGAGGAGTGGCTTTGTACAAGGGCCTGGAGCGATGGGAAGGGGGGAAACGATTCTCCACAGCGAGCGCCCACAGCGACTGCAACAGCACCACCACCCCCCCACCTCGTGCCTGTTCGCCGCGGCCGCCAGGCTTTCCCGCCGCGCCCGGCAGCACCGCCCCGCGTCTGGCTGCAGCCAATCAGCGACGGCCCGCGCGGCGCCGCAGCCAATCAGCGCCGGCCCGCCTCTTCCTCCCGCAGCCGCTCCTCCCCGCCCCCCCGCGGGGCTGCAGCGCAGAGCGCGGGGAGGGGCCGTGTGTGGCCGCGCCGCGAGGGGCAGGGGTTGTTCAGCCTGGAGAAGAGGGGGCTGAGGGGAGAGCTCCTCGCTGACTACGGCTGCCTGAAAGGGGGCTGTGGCAGAGCGAGTGCTGATCTCTTCTCTCAAGTGACGGGTGATAGCGCAAGAGGAAATGGCCTGATACATCCAGGGTAAAGACACATTGCCACATCCCAAGTTGGTTTCTTGTCTACAATAGAAGATGCTTTGCCCCTTGATCAGGCCTCACCCTCCTCTGTACAGTTAGGGGCTATCCTCACAGCCAGCGTTTCAATGCAGTGTTTAATGACCCTTCAGGAGAATTCCAATGCCAGCTCATCAGTTTAATGGGATAAGAATCCACCCCCTCCTGCACCATCCTCATCCGTGGCCAAGCCACTGCTGCATTCCAGTCCAAAGGTGGTCATGCTGCAGCTGTGATCCCTGGAAAACAAGTTAAAACCAATCCTTTGGGATGAAAGGTGGTGGTATTTGAAGACAGTTATTTTATCTTCCTTCAGTTTTAAAGATAACACGCTACCAGCGTGTGAAAGGGCATCATTTTTCTCTCGGGAAGTTATTTATGATCTTAATCCTGCTCCACCCTACACGTTACAGTTATACCCTGATACTTCGCAGCATGTTTCCTCTTCTTTGCACCAGGCACTAATGGCAAAGAGATCTGCAGTTATCTTGTGCCTGGCAGAATTTACTCTTCCGAGACTTTATAGCTTGGCTTGCTCTCCTGGTTTTCCTGGGCCTTGGACTTTTTTAGGGGAACCTCTCCTTCTTCTTAGTTTCTTGCTTTTTTTTAATTGCACTTTGCACTCACCTGTGAAGTGGAGCTTTGGCTCCGGACCTGAACCAAATGAAAACACACAGTTTGGGGGGGAAAACCCAATTTGTAGGTAAATGAACCCAGTTTTGGTGGAAAAAAAACAGATTTTGGGGAAAATGAACCCAGTTTGGGAGGAAAAAATCCGATTTTGGGGAAAATTAACATGGTTTGGGATGAAAAAAACCTGATTTTGGGGAAAATGAACCCATGTGGAAGGGAAATACCAGATTTTGGGGGAAATGAACACAGTAATGCGGAAAAAATCTGATTTTGGGGAAAATGAACACTGTTTGGAGGGGAAAACCTGATTTGTGTGAAAATGCACCCAGTTTAGGGTGGAAAAAAAAGGATTTCAGGAAAAATGAACCCAGTTTGTGAGGAAAAAGCTGATTATGGGGAAAATGAACCCAGTTATGGGGGACAAACCCATTTTTGAGGAAAATGAACCCATTTTTGAGGGGAAAAAAAATTTTTTTGGGAAAATGAACACAGTAAGTGGGAAAAAACCCAGATTTTGGCGAAAATGAACACAGTTTGGGGGGGAAAATCCAATTTGTAGGGAAATGAACCCAGTTTTAGTGGGAAAAAAACGATTTTGTGGAAAATTAACACAGTTTGGGAGGAAAAAAACCTGATTTTGGGGAAAATGAACCCAGTGTGGAGTGGAAATAGAAGATTTTTGGGAAAATGAACACAGTTTGGAGGGGAAAACTTGTTTTGTGTGAAAATGCACCCAGTTTTGGGGAAAAAAAAGGATTTTGGGGAAAATGAACCCAGTTTGGGAGGAAAAAACCTGATTATGGGGAAAATGAACCCAGTCTGGGGGGAAAAATAAATTTTTGAGGAAAATGAACCCATTTTTGAGGGGGAAAAAAAGGATATTGGGGAAAATGAACCCAGTAATTGGGAAAAAAAAACAGATTTTGGGGAAAATGAACACTGTTTGGAGGGGAAAACCTGATTTGTGTGAAAATGCACCCAGTTTACGGTGGAACAAAAAGGATTTTTGAGAAAATGAACCGCGTTTGGGAGGGAAAAATCTGCTTATTGGGAAAATGAACCCAGTAATTTGGAAAAATCAATTTTTGAGGAAAATGAACCCATTTTTTTTGGGGGAAAAAGGATTTTTGAGAAAGTGAACCCAGTATTTGGGAAAAAAACCCTGATTTTGGGGAAAATGAACACAGTGTGGAGTGGAAATACAAGATTTTGGGGAAAATGAACCCAGTTAGGGAGGACAAAAACCTGATTTTGGAGAAAATGAACCTGGTGTGGAGCGGAAATAGAAGTTTTTGGTTAAAATGAACACTGTTTGGAGGGGAAAACCTGATTTTGTGAAAATGCACCCAGTTTAGGAGAAAAAATGCTGAATATGGGGAAAATGAACCTAGTAATGGGGAAAAAACCTGATTTTGGGGAATACAAACCCAATGTGGAGTCGAAATAGAAGATTTTAGGGAAAATGAACACAGTTTTGGGGGGGGTGGGAAAACCGTTTTTGATGAAAAAGAACCCAGTTTTGAGGGAAAAATAAAAGATTTTGGGGAAATAAAGCCAGTAATTGGGTTCAAAATCCAGATTTTGGGGAAAATGAACACAATTTGGTGGGGAAAACCCAATATGTAGGGAAATAAACTCAGTTTTGGTGGAAAAAAAATATTTTGGGGAAAATGAACACAGTTTTTGGGGAAAAAAATGATTTTGGGGAAAATGAACCCAGTAATGGGAAAAAAATCCTGATTTTGGGGAAAATGAACCCAGTGTGGGAGGAAAAAACTCGATTATTGGGAAAATTAACACAGTTTTTAGGGAAAAATGATTTTTGGGAAAATGAACCCAGTGTGGAATGGAAATAGAAGATTTTGGGGAAAATGAAATCAGATAGGAGGGGAAAACCTGATTTGTGTGAAAATGAATTGAGTTTTGGGGGGAAATAAGGATTTTATGGAAAATGAACCTAGTTTCGGAGGAAAAAAGCTGATTATGTGGAAAATGAACCCAGTTTTGCGGAAAAACCCGTTTTCAAGGAAAATGAACCCAGTTTTGAGGAAAAAAAATGATTTTGGGAAAAAAGAACCCAGTAATTGGGTAAAAAACTCGGATTTTGGGGAAAATGAACACAGTTTGGTGGGGAAAACCTAATTTGTGGGGAAATAAACCCAGTTTTGGTGGAGAAAACGTATTTTGGGGAAAATGTACCTAATTTTGGGGAAAAATATGATTTTGGGGAAAATGAACCCAGTGTGGAGTGGAAATAGAAGATTTTAAGGAAAATGAAATCAATTTGGATGGGACAACCTGATTTGTGTGAAAATGTACCCAGTTATGGGGGTTAATAGAGATTTTGCGGAAAATGAACCTAGTTTTGGAGGAAAAATGCTGAATATGCGGAAAATGAACACAGTTTTGGGGGAAAAATCCATTATTAAGGAAAATGAACCCAGTTTTGGGGGAAAAAAATTTTTTTTGGAAAATGAACGCAGTAATTGGGTAAAAAACTCGAATTTTGGGGAAAATCAACAGAGTTTGGGAGGGGGGAACAACTTGTAGGGAAATGAACTGAGTTTTGCTCAAAAAAACCCGACTTTGGGGAAAATCAACCCAGTTTGGGAGGAAAAAAATCCGATTTTGGGGAAACTGAACCCAGTTTTGGGGGAAAAAACCCGATTTTGTGGAAATGAACCCAGTAATGGGGGAAAAAACTGAATTTGGGGAAAATGAACACTGTTTGGAGGGGAAAACTAGATTTGTGTGAAAATGCACCCAGTGTTCTGGGGAAAAAAAGGATTTTGGGGAAAATGAACCCAGTTTGGGAGGAAAGAAGCTGATTATGGAGAAAATTAACCCAGTTTGGGGGGGGGATAACCCGTTTTTGATGAAAATGAACCCACTTTTGAGGGAAAAAAATTTTTTTTGGAAATAAAGCCAGTAATTGGGGTAAAACAACAAGATTTTGGAGAAAATGAACACAATTTGGTGGGGAAAACCCAATATTTAGGGAAATAAACCCAGTTTTTGTGGAAAAAAACATACTTTGGGGTAAATGAACATAGTTTTGGGGGAAAAAATGATTTTGGGGAAAATGAACCCAGTCTGGGAGGGAAAACAATTTTTGAGGAAAATGAACCCATTTTTGAGGGTGGAAAAAAAGGATATTTGGGAAAATGAACCCAGTAATTGGGAAAATAACCCAGATTTTGGGGAAAATGAACAATATTTGGCGGGGAAAACCTGATTTGTGTGCAAATGCACCCATTTTTTTTGGGGAAAAAAAGGATTTTGGGGAAAATGAACCCAGTTTGGGAGGAAAAAATCTGATTATGGGGAAAATGAACCCAGTAATTTGGAAAAAACAATTTTTGAGGAAAATGAACCCATTTTTGAGGGGGGGGGGGAAAGGATTTTTGAGAAAGTGAACCCAGTAATTGGGAAAAAACCCTGATTATGGGGAAAATGAACCCAGTGTGGAGTGGAAATAGAAGATTTTGGGGAAAATGAACACTGTTTGGCGGGGAAAACCTGATTTGTGTGAATATGCACCCAGTTTTGGGGAAAAATAGGATTTTGGGGAAAATGAACCCAGTTTGGGAGGAAAAAAGCTGATTATGGGAAAAATGAACCCAGTTTTGGGGGAATAACTCATTTTTGAGGAAACTGAATTCATTTTTGAGGGGGAAAAAAGATTTTGGAGGAAATGAACCCAGTAATTTGGAAAAAACCCCCAGATTTTTGGAAAATGAACACTGTTTGGAGGGGAAAACATGATTTGTGTGAAATTGCACCTATATTTTTTGGGGAAAAAAAGAATTTTGGGGAAAATGAACCCAGTTTTGGAGGAAAAAAATGATTATGGGGAAACTGAACCCAGTTTGGGAGGAAAAACCCATTTTTGAGGAAAATAAACCCAGTTTTGGGGGAAAACTCCTGATTTTGGGGAAAATGAACCCAGTGAGGAGTGGAGATAGAAGATTTTGGGGAAAATGAACACTGTTTGGAGGGGAACACCTGATTTTGGGGAAAAAGCATCCAGTTTTGGGGGGAAATAAGGATTTTGTGGAAAATGAACATAGTTTCGGAGGATAAAAGCTATTTATGCAGAAAATGAACCCATTTTTGAGTAAAAAACCTGTTTTTAAGGAAAATGAAACCAATTTTGGGGAAAAAAAATTATTTTGGGGGAAATGAACCCAGTAATGGGGAAAAAAACCTGATTTTGGGGAAAATGAACACAGTGTGGAGTGGACATAAAAGATTTTGGGGAAAATGAACACTGTTTGGAGGGGGAAAACTGATTTGTGTGAAATTTCACACAGTTTTAGGGGGAAAAAAAGGATTTTGGGAAAATGAGCCCAGTTTGGGAGGAAAAAAACATGATTTTGGGGAAAATGAACCCAGTGTGGAGTGGAAAGAGAAGATTCTTGGGAAAATGAACACTTTTTGAAGGGGAAAACCCAAATTTGTAGGGAAATGAACACAATTTGGTGGAAAAAACCTGATTTTTGGGAAAATGAACGAGTCTGGGAGGAAAAAATCCAATTTTGGGGATAATGAACATGGTTTGGGATAAAAAAACCCCGATTTTGGTGAAAGTGAACCCAGTGTGGAGTTGAATTAGAAGACTTTGGGGAAAATGAACACAGTTTGGAGGTGAAAACCTGATTTGTGTGAAAATGCACCCAGTTTTTGGGGAAAAAAAAGGATTTTTGGTGAAAATGAAACCATTTTCGGAGGAAAAAAGCTGATTATGTGGAAAATGAACCCAGTTTGGGGGGAAAAAAACATTTTTGAGGAAAACAAAGCCATTTTTGAGCTGGAAAGGTAAGATTTTGGGAAAAATGAACCCAGTAATTGGGAAAAAAAAACAGATTTTGGGGAAAATTAACACAGTTTGTGGAGGAAAACCCAATTTTTTAGGGAAATGAACCCAGTTTCGGTGGAAAAATCACGATTTTGGGGAAAATGAATCCAGTTTGGGAGGAAAAAAACCTGATTTTGGGGAAAAATGAACGTAATGTGGAGGGGAAATACCAGATGTTGGCGAAAATAAACCCAGTAATGGTAAAAAAAACCTGATTTTGGGGAAAATGAACCCAGTGTGGAGTGGAAATAGAAGATTTTGGGGAAAATGAACACTGTTTGGCGGGGAAAACCTGATTTGTGTGCAAATGCACCCATTTTTTTTGGGGGAAAAAAAGGATTTTGGGGAAAATGAACCGAGTTTGGGAGGAAAAAATCTGATTATGGGGAAAATGAACCCAGTAATTTGGAAAAAACAATTTGTGGGGAAAATGAACCCATTTTTGAGGGGGGGAAAAAGGATTTTGGGAAAATGAGCCCAGTATTGGGGAAAAAAACCCTGATTTTGGGGAAAATGAATCCAGTGTGGAGTGGAAATAGAAGATTTTGTGGAAAATGAACCCTTTTGGGAGGGGAAAACCTGATTTGCGTGAATATGCACCCAGTTTTGGGGAAAAAAATAGGATTTTGGGGAAAATGAACCCAGTCTGGGAGGAATAACCCATTTTTGAGGAAAATGAACCCATTTTTGAGGGGGAAAAAAGATTTTGGGGGAAATGAACCCAGTAATTTGGAAAAAAACCCCAGATTTTCGGAAAAATGAACACTGTTTGGAGGGAACACCTGATATGTGTGAAAATGCACCCAGTTCTGGGGAAAAAAAGGATTTTGGGGAAAATGAACGCAGTAATGGGTATAAAAAACTGATTTTGGGGAAAATGAACCCAGAGTGGAAATGAAATACCAGATTTTGGGGAAAATGAACTCAATTTGGAGGGGAAAAACCTAATTTGTGTGAAATTGCACCCATTTTTTTGGGGGGGAAAAAAGGGTTTTGGAGAAAATGAACACAGTTTGAGAGGAAAAAAAATTTGATTATGAGGAAAATTATCATGGTTTGGGATGAATAAAACCCCGATTGTGGGGAAAATGATGCCAGTGTGGTGGGTAAATACCAGATTTTGATGTAAATGAAACCAGTTTGGGAGGAAAAAAGCTGATTATGGGGAAAATGAACCCTGTTTGGGAGGAAAACCCCATTTTTGGGGAAAATAATCCCTGTTTTGGTGGAAAACCCCCGATTTGGGGAAAATGAACCCAGTTTGGGAGGAAAAAAACCTGATTTTGGGGAAAATGAACCCAGTTTTGGGGGAAAGAAAGATTTTTGGGAGATAAAGCCAGTAATTGGTTAAATAAAAACGGATTTTGGGGAAAATGAACACAATTTGGTGGGGAAAACCCAATTTGTAGGGAAAAAAATGATTTTGAGGAAAATGAACCCAGTAATTTGGTAAAAATCCGGGATTTGGGGGAAATGAACACAGTTTGGGGGGGGAAAACCCAACTTGTACGGAAATGAACCCAGTTTTGGTGGAAAAAAACCCCAATTTTACGGGAAATGAATCCAGTTTTGGGAGGGAAATAATGATTTTGGTGAAATGAAACAGGTTACTGGGTAATAAACCCGGATTTGCAGGAGAATGAACACTGTTTGGAGGGGAAAACTTGATTAGTGTGAAAATGCAGCCAGTTTTTTGGGGAAAAAAGATTTTTGGGAAAATGAACCCTGTTTGGGAGGAAAATGGGTTCATTTTACGCATAATCAGCTTTTTTCCTCCGAAACTAGGTTAATTTTCCATAAAATCCTTTTTCCCACACAAAACTCGGTTCATTTTCACACAAATCAGGTTTTCTCCTCCAAATTGATTTCATTTACCCCAAAATCTTCTATTTCCACTACACACTGGGTTCATTTTCCCCAAAATATTTTTTTTCCCCAAAACTGGTTTCATTTTTCCCATAATCGGGTTTTTTTCTCCCAAACTGTGTTCATTTTCCACAAAACTCGGGTTTTTTACCCAATTACTGGGTTCATTTTCCCCAAAATAATTTTTTTACCCAAAATTGGGTTCATTTGCCTTAAAAACGGGTTTTTTACCCAAAACTGGGTTCATTTTCTGCATAAATAGCTTTTATCCTCATTTTCCACAAAATCCTTATTTCCCCCCAAAACTGGATGCTTTTTCCCCAAAATCAGGTGTTCCCCTCCAAACATTGTTCATTTTCCCCAAAATCAGGATTTTTTCCCCATTACTGGGTTCGTTTTCCCCAAAGTCATTTTTTCCCCCAAAACTGTGTTCATTTACCTCAAAATATGTTTTTTTTCCAACAAAACTGGGTTTATTTCCCTAAATATTGGGTTTTCCCCACCAAATTGTGTTCATTTTCTCCAAAATCTGGGGTTTTTTTACCCCAATTACTGCCTTTTTTTTCCCCAAAAAATTTTTATTCCCTCAAAACTGGGTTCATTTTCATCAAAAATGGGTTATCCCCTCCAAACTGGGTTCATTTTTCCCATAATCAGCTTCTTTCCTCCCAAACTGGGTTCATTTTCCCCACAATCCTTTTTTTCCCCAAAACACTGGGTGCATTTTCACACAAATCATGTTTTCCCCTCCAAATTGGGTTCATTTTGCCCAAAATGTGCTATTTCATCTCCACTCTGGGTTCATTTTCCCCAGAATTTGGTATTTTTCCACCATAACTCTGTTCCTTTCTCTACAAATTGGGGTTTTCCCCCCAAACTCTGTTCATTTTCCCCATAATCAGTTTTTTTCCCCATTACTGTGTTCATTTTCCACATAACTGGGTTTATTTTAGTCAAAAACGTTTTTTTTCCCCCAATGAATTTTTACTCCCTCATGAATTTGCTATTTGTGAAATGTTTTAGCATGACTTTTCATCTTCTAACAATGCAATTAAAGGGAAAATTATCAGGTAATCTTCTCGTGCTTCAAGGACGAGGGATCCCTGTTTTCCTGTGCATTCTCATCAGCCTCTGCAAACTCTTTCTACTGTAACAGCAGGCAGGGAATCCACAGCACATTCTCTGAACGGCACGGTTTTGTGTTTCTCCAAAGGAGAGCAGAAACTAACCCCTTGATTTTAAAGATTCATGGAATGTTCTTCCATGAATCGCTGCTAGAAGAGAAAGTATTCTAGCAGCAGGGTATTCCTCTCTTGAAGGCTTACAAATACAGGCAAACAGTGGAGCTGCTCTTGCTTTCTTGAGCAGCCTTCACAGTCTTTCCCCGGTTTTCACACCAGATTCCGGCTGCAAACATTACATTGGTCTGGAGACAGCGCCTTCTCTTACCGGCTAACTCTCTAAACTGAAGCCGGTCGGAAAGCTGCCTCCGGCCGCGGTTCTACAGACATCCCGGCAGTCTGATTTTTGCCTCCCTGACGAACAGTCTTTTCCGATTTCTAGCAGCATATTAAAGCGCATCCACAGCAGTCTAAAATCTTGCCTCCTACCCACCCCCGAATTTTCTATTTTGGAAATGTTTTAGCATGACATCGCATCTCCTAACAATGTATTTAAAAGACAAATAATCGGATGATCTGTTCGTGTTCAAGGACGAGAGATCCCTTTTTTCCTGTCCATTCCCTTCAGCCTCTGCAAACTGTTCCTGCTGAAACGTGTTACAACAGCCGGCAGCGAATTCACACACATTCTCTGAACTGCACGGTTTTGTTTTTCCTCCAAAGGAGAGCAGAAACTAACCCCTTGATTTTAAAGAATCCTGGAATTTCCTTCCATGAATAGCTGCCACAAGAGAAAGCTTTTTACCGGCAGAGTATTCCTCTCTCGAAGGCTTACAAATACAGGCAAAGTGAGGATCTGCTCCTGCTTTCTTGAGCAGCCTTCACAGTCTTTCCCCGGTTTTCACACCAGATTCTGGCTGCAAACATTACATTGGTCCGGAGACAGTGCCTTCTCTTACCGTCTGGCTCTCTAAACAGAAACTGCTCAGAAAGCTGTCTCTGGCCGCGGTTCCACAGACATCTTGGCAGTCTGCTCCTTGCCTCCCTGACGAACAGTCATTTCAGAGTTTGGGAAAAATCAACCCAGTTTGGGAGGATAAAAGCTCATTATGGGGAAAATGAAGCCAGTTTTGGGGGACAAAAAAATCCGTTTTCGATGAAAATGACCCCAGTTTTGGGGGAAAAAAGAGATCTTGGGAAAATGAACCCAGTTATGGGGAAAAAAACTGATTATGCGGAAAATTAACCCAGTTTGGGGGGAAACCCAGTTTTTTTTAGAGAAATGAACAAAGTTTTGGTGGAAAAAACCCCCGATTTTGTAGAAAATTAACCTAGTGTGGAGAGGAAATAGAGGATTTTGGGGAAAATGAACACTGTTTTGGGGGAAAAAACGCGTTTTTGAGGAAAACGAACCCAATTTTTGTGGAAAAAACATATTTTGGGGAAAATGATCCCAGTAATTGTTTAAAAAAACAGATTTAGGGGAAAATGAACCCAGATTGGGAGGAAAAAAGATCATTATGGGGAAAATGAACCCAGTTTCGGGGGAAAAAAATTGTTTTTGAGGAAAATAAACCCATTTTTTGGGGAAAAAAAGATTTTGGGGAAATGAACCCAGTAATTGGGAAAAAAACCACGGATTTTGGGGAAAATGAACACAGTTTGGTCGTGAAAACCCAATCTGTAGGGAAATGAACCCAGTTTTGCTGGAATAAAACATATTTTGAGGAAAATGAGGGTTTTTTCTTCCCCCAACTGGATTCATTTTCCCCAAAATCGTGTGTTTTCCTCCCAAACTGGGTTCATTTTCCCCATAATCCTTTTTTAAACACCAAAACTGGGTGCATTTTTACGCAAATCAGGTTTTGCCCTCCAAACAATGTATATTTTCCCAACAATCTTCTATTTCCACTCCACACTGGGTTCATTTTTGCACAAATCATTTTTTTTTCCTCCCAAGCTGGGTTCATTTTCCCTAAAATCGGGGTTTATTTCCACCAAAAGTGGGTTAATTTCCATACAAGTTGGGTTTTACCCCCTCAAATTCTGTTCATTTTCCCCCAAATCTGTTTCTTTTTCCAATTACTGGGTTCATTTTCCCCAAAATAATTTTTTTCAGCAAAAACTGAGTTAATTTTACTCAAAAACGTGTTTTTTTCACCCCGAAATGGGTTCATTTTCCCCATAATCAGCAATTTTCCTCTGAAAATGGGTTCATTTTCCCCAAAATACTTTTTTATCCCCCCAAAACTGGCTGCATTTCCCAAAAAAACCATTTTTTCCCCATTACTGGGTTCATTTCCCCAAAATTGGGTTTTTTCCACCAAAATTGACTTCATTTTCCCAAAATCGCCCCCCCCCCCCCCCCCCCCAAAACTGGCTGCATTTTCACACAAATGAGATTTTCCCCTCCAAACTGATTTCATTTTCCCCCAAATCCGGGTTTATTTCCCAATTACTCGGTTCATTTCCCCAAAATATTTTTTTCCCCTAAAGCATGGTTCATTTTCCCCAAAATCGTTTTTTTTCCCACCAAAACTGGGTCTATTTACCTACTAGTTGGGTTTTTCCCCCAAAACTGTGTTCATTTTCCCCCAAATTAGGGTTTTTTACAAAATTTTACAAAATTACCGGGTTAATTTTCCCCAAAATCACTTCCCCCCCCCCCCCCAAACTGTGTGCATTTTCACACAAATCAGTTTTTTTCCCCAAACTGGGTTAATTTTCACCATAATCAGCTTCTTTCCTCCCACACTCGCTTCATTTCCCTACAAGTTGGTTTCCCCCCCAAAAAACTTTGTTCATATTCCCCAGAATTCGGGGTTTTTTACCCAATTACTGGGTTTGTGTTCCCCAAAATAATTTTTTTCCCCAAAACTGGGTTCATTTTCTGCATAATCAGCTTTTTTCCTCTGAAACTGGGTTCATTTTCCACAAAATTCGGGAAATGAACTGAGTTTTGGTGGAAAAAACCCTGACTTTGGGGAAAATGAACCCAGTTAGAGAGGAAAAAAAACCCCGATTTGGGGGCAAATTAACCCAGTTTTGGGGGAAAAATATAATTTTGGGGAAATTAACCCAATAATTGGAAAACCCGGATTCTGGGGAACATGAACACAGTTTGAAGGGGAAAACGATTTGTGTTAAAATGCACACAGTTTCTTGGGGAAAAAAAGGATTATGGGGAAAATGAAACCAGTTTGGGGGGAAAAAAACATTTTTGATAAAAATGAACCGAGTTTTGAAGGAAAAAAAAGATTTTGGGGAAATAAAGCCAGTAACTGGTTCAAAAATCCATATGTTGGGGAAAATGAACACAATTTGGTGGGGAAACCCCGATATGTAGGGAAATAAACCCAGTTTTGGTGGAAAAAACATATTTTGAGGAAAATGAACCCAGTTTTTTTTGGGAAAAAATTATTTTGGGGAAAATGAACCCAGTAATGGGGAAAAATCCTGATTTTGGGGAAAATGAACCAAGTGCAGAGTGGAAATAGAAGATTTTGAGGAAAATGAAATCAGTTTTGAGGGGACAACCTGATTTGTGTGAAAATGTACCCAGTTTTGGGGGTTAATAGGGATTTTGTGGAAAATGAACCTAGTTTTGAAGGAAAAATGCTGATTTTGTGGAAAATGAACCTAGTTTCAGAGGAAAAATGCTGATTATGCGGAAAATGAACACAGTTTTGGGGGAAGAATCCATTTTTAAAGAAAATGAACCCAGTTTTGGGGAAAAAAAATGATTTTGGGGAAAATGAACCCAGTAATCGGGTAAAAAAACCCGAATTTTGGGGAAAATCAACAGAGTTTGAGTGGGGGGCAAATCTACTTGTAGGGAAATGAACCGAGTTTTGCTCGAAAAAAAACGACTTGGAGAAAATCAACCCAGTTTGGGAGGAAAAAATCCGATTTTGGGGAAAATGAACCCAGTTTTGGAGGAAAAAAAACCCGATTTTGGGGAAATGAACCCAGTAATGGGGAAATATCTGATTTTGGGGAAAATGAACACTTTTTGGAGGGGAAAATTAGATTTGTGTGAATATGCACCCAGTGTTTTGGGGAAAAAAGGGTTTTGGGGAAAATGAACCCAGTTTGGGAGTATAGAAGCTGATTATGGGGAAAATTAACCCAGTTTGGGGGGGGAAATTATTTTTCTGGAAATAAAGCCAGTAATTGGGTAAAAAACCCGGATTTTCCCCAAAATCTTGTATTTCCACTCCACACTGTGTTCATTTTCCCCAAAATCATGGTCTTTTCCCAAATACTTGGTTCACTTTCTCAAAAATCCTTTTTCACCCCTCAAAAATGGATTAATTTTCCTCAAAAATTGTTTTTTCCAAATTACTGGGTTCATTTTCCCCATAATCAGATTTTTTCCTCCCAAACTCAATTC
Source organism: Tapera naevia (assembly GCA_033556795.1). NCBI lineage: Eukaryota > Metazoa > Chordata > Aves > Cuculiformes > Neomorphidae > Tapera > Tapera naevia. Next base: position 149,108 of record JAUMJJ010000640.1, on the reverse strand, counting down.
ATTTTCCCTCCAAAATCCTTTTTTTTCCACCTGAAACTGGGTGAATTTTCACACAAATCAGGTTTTCCCCTCCAAACAGTGTTCATTTTCCCCAAAATCTCGGTTTTTTTTTCCAATTACTGGGTTCATTTTCCCCAATATTCTTTTCTTTCCCCATCAAAAATGGGCTCATTTTCCTCAAAAATTGTTTTTCCCCCCCAGACTGGGTTCATTTTCCCCATAATCAGCTTTTTTTCCTCCCAAACTGGGTTCATTTTCACCAAAATCCTTTTTCTCCCCCCCAAAACTGGGTGCATTTTCACGCAAACCAGGTTTTCCCCTGCAAACTGGGTTCATTTTCCCCAAAATCTGGTATTTCATTTCCACTCTGGGATCATTTTCCCCAAAATCAGGTTTTTTTTCCCCATTACTAGGTTAATTTTCCCAAAATCCTTTTTTTCCCCCCTAAAACTGGGTGAAATTTCACACAAATCAGGTTTTCACCACCCAACAGTGTTTATTTTCCCCAAAATCTTCTATCTCCACTCCTCACTGTGTTCATTTTCCACAAAATCCGGGGTTTTCCCCCAATACTGGTTTTATTTTCCTCAAAATGGGTTTCCTCCCAAACTGGGTTCATTATCCCCTTAATCAGCTTTTTTTTTCCTCCCAAACTGGGTTCATTTTCACCAAAATCCTTTTTTTCCCCCAAAAAATGGGTGCATTTTCACGCAAATCAGGTTTTCCTCTCCAAACTGGGGACATTTTCCCCAAAATCTGGTATTTCATTTCCACTCTGGGATCATTTTCCCCAAAATCAGGTTTTTTTCCCCATTACTAGGTTAGTTTTCCCAAAATCCTTTTTTTCCCCCCTAAAACTGGATGAAATTTCACACAAATCAGGTTTTCACCACCCAACAGTGTTCATTTTCCCCAAAATCTTCTATCTCCACTCCTCACTGTGTACATTTTCCCCGAAATCTGGGGTTTTCCCCCAAAACTGGTTTTATTTTCCTCAAAAATGGGGTTTCCTCCCAAACTGGGTTCATTTTCCCCAAAATCCCTTTTATTGCCCCCAAAACTGGGTGCATTTTGACACAAATCAGGTTTTCCCCTCCAAACTGGGTTCATTTTCCCCAAAATCTGTTTTTTATTCCGAAATACTGGGTTCATTTTCCCCAAAATCCTTCCCCCCCCCCCTTCAAAAAACGGGTTCATTTCTCTCAAAAATTGTTTTTTCCACCCAGACTAGGTTCATTTTCCCCATAATCAGCATTTTTCCTCCCAAACTGGGTGCATTTTCACACAAATCAGGTTTTCCCCTCCAAACAGTGTTCATTTTAACCAAAATCTTCTATTTCAACTCCACACCGGCTTCATTTTCTCCAAAATCAGGTTTATCCTCCCTAACTGCGTTAATTTTCCCCAAAATCTTGTATTTCCACTCCACACTGTGTTCATTTTCCCCAAAATCAGGGTTTTTTCCCAAATACTGGGTTCACTTTCTCAAAAATCCTCTTTTCCCCCCTCAAAAATGGGTTCATTTTCCTCAAAAATTGCTTTTTCCAAATTACTGGGTTCATTTTCCCCATAATGATTTTTTCCTCACAAACTCGGTTCATTTTCCCCAAAATCCTTTTTTTTCCACCCTAAACAGGGTGCATTTTCACACAAATCAGGTTTTCCCCTCCAAACAGTGTTCATTTTCCCCAAAATCTGGTTTTTTTTTCCCAATTAATGGGTTCATTTTCCCCAATATTCTTTTCTTTCCCCGCCAAAAATGGGCTCATTTTCCTAAAAAATTGTTTTTTTCCACCCAGACTGGGTTGATTTGCCCCATAATCAGCTTTTTTTCCTCCCAAACTGGGTTCATTTTCACCAAAATCCTTTTTCTCCCCCCCAAAACTGGGTGGATTTTAACGCAAATCAGGTTTTCCCCTCCAAACTGGGTTCATTTTCCCCAAAATCTGGTATTTCATTTCCACTCTGGGTTCATTTTACCCATAATCAGGTTTTTTTTTCCCCATTACTGGGTTAGTTTTTCCAAAATCCTTTTTTGCCCCCTAAAACTGGGTGCATTTTCACACAGATCAGGTTTTCCCCTCCAGACTGGGTTCATTTTCCCGAAAAATCTTGTATTTCCACTCCACACTGTGTTCATTTTCCCCAAAATCATGGTCTTTTTCCCAAATACTTGCTTCACTTAATCAAAAATCCTTCCCCCCCCCCTCCCCCTCAAAAATGGGTTAATTTTCCTCAAAAATTGGTTTTTCCAAATTACTGGGTTCATTTTCCCCATAATCAAATTTTTTCCTCACAAACTCTATTCATTTTCCCCAAAATCCTTTTTTTTTTCCACCCAAAACTGGGTGAATTTTCACACAAATCAGGTTTTCCCCTCCAAACAGTGTTCATTTTCCCCAAAATCTGTTTTTTTTTCGCAATTACTGGGTTCATTTTCCCCAATATTCTTTTCTTTCCCCGTCAAAAATGGGCTAATTTTCCTCAAAAATTGTTTTTTCCCCCCAGACTTGTTTCATTTTCTCCATAATCAGCTTTTTTTCCTCCCAAACTGGGTTCATTTTCACCAAAATCCTTTCCTCCTCCCCCCAAAAATGGGTGCATTTTCACGCAAACCAGGTTTTCCCCAAAAAAATGGGGTCATTTTACCCAAAATCTGGTATTTCATTTCCACTCTGGGATCATTTTCCCCAAAATCTGGGTTTTTTCCCCATTACTAGGTTAGTTTTCCCAAAATCCTTTTCCCCCCCCCTAAAACTGGATGAAATTTCACACAAATCAGGTTTTCACCACCCAGCAGTGTTCATTTTCCCCAAAATCTTCTATCTCCACTCCTCACTGTGTTCATTTTCCCCAAAATCCGGGGTTTTCCCCCAAAACTGGTTTTATTTTCCTCAAAAATGGGGTTTCCTCCCAGACTGGGTTCATTTTCCCCAAAATACCTTTTTTTCCTCCCAAAACTGGGTGCATTTTGACACAAATCAGGTTTTCCCCTCCAAACTGGGTTCATTTTCCCCAAAATCTGTTTTTTATTCCAAATTACTGGGTTCAATTTTCCCCAAAATCCTTTTCCCCCCCCTCAAAAAACGGGTTCATTTCCCTCAAAAATTGGTTTTTCCCCCCAGACTAGGTTCATTTTCCCCATAATCAGCGTTTTTCCTCCCAAACTGGGTGCATTTTCACACAAATCAGGTTTTCCCCTCCAAACGGTGTTCATTTTAACCAAAATCTTCTATTTCAACTCCACACCGGCTTCATTTTCTCCAAAATCAGGTTTTTTTCCTCCCAAACTGGGTTCATTTTCCCCAAAATCTTGTATTTCCACTCCACACTGTGTTCATTTTCTCCCAAATCAGGGTTTTTTTTTTCCAAAATACTGGGTTCACTTTCTCAAAAATCCTCTTTTCCCCCTTCAAAAATGGGTTCATTTTCCTCAAAAATTGGTTTTTCCAAATTACTGGGTTCATTTTCCCCATAATCAGATTTTTTCCTCCCAAACTGGGTTCATTTTCCCCAAAATCCTTTTTTTTCCACCCTAAACAGGGTGCATTTTCACACAAATCAGGTTTTCCCCTCCAAACAGTGTTCATTTTCCCCCAAATCTGGGGTTTTTTCCCAATTACTGGGTTCATTTTCCCCAATATACTTTTCTTTCCCCCTCAAAAATGGGTTTATTTTCCTCAAAAATTGTTTTTTCCCCCCAGACTGGGTTCATTTTCACCATAATCAGCATTTTTTTTCACCCCAACCTGGGTTCATTTTCACCGAAATCCTTTTTTTTTCCTTCAAAACTGGGTTCATTTTCACGCAAATCAGGTTTTCCCCTCCAAACTGGGTTCATTTTCCCCAAAATCTGGTATTTCATTTCTACTCTGGGTTCATTTTACCCAAATTCAGGTTTTTTTTCCCCATTACTGGGTTAGTTTTCCCAAAATCGCTTTTTTTGCCCCCTAAAACAGGGCGCATTTTCACACAAATCAGGTTTTCCCCTCCCAACAGTGTTCATTTTCCCCAAAATCTTGTATTTCCACTCCACACTATGTTCATTTTCCCCAAAAGCATGGTCTTTTTCCCAAATACTTGGTTCACTTAATCAAAAATCCTTTCCCCCCCCCTCAAAAATGGGTTCATTTTCCTCAAAAATTGGTTCTTCCAAATTACTGGGTTCATTTTCCCCATAATAAGATTTTTTCCTCACAAACTCGGTTAATTTTCCCCAAAATCCTTTTTTTTTCCACCTGAAACTGGGTGAATTTTCACACAAATCAGGTTTTCCCCTCCAAACAGTGTTCATTTTCCCCAAAATCTGGGTTTTTTTTCCCAATTACTGGGTTCATTTTCCAAAATATTCTTTTCTTTCACCGTCAAAAATGGGCTCATTTTCCTCAAAAATTGTTTTTTTCCCCCCAGACTAGGTTCATTTTCCCCATACTCAGCTTTTTTTCCTCCCAAACTGGGTTCATTTTCACCAAAATCCTTTTTCTCCCCCCCAAAACTGGGTGCATTTTCACGCAAATCAGGTTTTCCCCTCCAAACTGGCTTCATTTTCCCCAAAATCTGGTATTTCATTTCCACTCTGGGATCATTTTCCCCAAAATCTGTTTTTTTTCCCCATTACTAGGTTAGTTTTCCCAAAATCCTTTTTTTCCCCCCTAAAACTGGATGAAATTTCACACAAATCAGGTTTTCACCACCCAACAGTTTTCATTTTCCCCAAAATCTTCTATCTCCAATCCTCACTGTGTTCATTTTCCCCAAAATCCGGAGTTTTCCCCCAAAATGAGTTTTATTATCCTCAAAAATGGGGTTTACTCCCAGACTGGGTTCATTTTACCCTTAATCAGCTTTTTTCCTCCCAAACTGGGTTCATTCTCACCAAAATCCCTTTTATTGTCCCCAAAACTGGGTGCATTTTGGCAAAAATCAGGTTTTCCCCTCCAAACAGTGTTCATTTTCCCAAAAAACTGTTTTTTATTCCGAATTACTGGGTTCATTTTCCCCAAAATCCTTCCCCCCCCCTCAAAAAACAGGTTCATTTCCCTCAAAAATTGTTTTTTCCCCCGAGACTAGGTTCATTTTCCCCATAATCAGATTTTTTCCTCCCAAACTCAATTCATTTTCCCCAAAATCCTTTTTTTTCAACCCTAACCTGCGTGCATTTTGACACAAATCAGGTTTTCCCCTCCAAACTGGGTTCATTATCCCCAAAATCTGGGGTTTTTTCCCAATTATTGGGTTAATTTTCCCCAATATTCTTTTCTTTCCCCGTCAAAAATGGGCTCATTTTCCTCAAAAACTGTTTTTTCCCCCCAGACTGGGTTCATTTTCCCCATAATCAGCTTTTTTTCCTCCCAAACTGGGTTCATTTTCACCAAAATCCTTTTTTTTCCCCCCAAGACTGGGTGCATTTTCACGCAAACCAGGATTCCCCTCCAAACTGTGTTCATTTTCCCCAAAAACTGCTATTTCATTTCCACTCTGGGTTCATTTTACCCAAAATCATGTTTTTTTCCTCATTACTTTGTTAGTTTTCCCAAAATCCTTTTATTCCCCCCTAAAACTGGGTGAAATTTCACAGAAATCAGGTTTTTACCTCCCAACAGTGTTCATTTTCCCCAAAATCTTCTATCTCCACTCCTCACTGTGTTCATTTTCCCCAAAATCCGGGGTTTTCCCCCAAAAGTGGTTTTATTTTCCTCAAAAATGGGTTTTTCCTCCCAAACTGGGCTCATTTTCCCCATAATCAGCTTTTTTCCTCCAAAACAGGGTTCATTTTCCCCAAAATCCCTTTTATTGCCCCCAAAACTGGGTGCATTTTGACACAAATCAGGTTTTCCCCTCTAAACAGTGTTCATTTTAACCAAAATCTTCTATTTCAACTCCACACCGGCTTCATTTTCTCTAAAATCAGGTTTTTTCCTCCCAAACTGGGTTCATTTTCCCCAAAATCTTGTATTTCCACTCCACACTGTGTTCATTTTCCCCCAAATCTGGGTTTTTTTCCCAATTACTGGGTTCATTTTCCCCAATATACTTTTCTTTCCCCCTCAAAAATGGGTTTATTTTCCTCAAAAATTGTTTTCCCCCCCCAGACTGGGTTCATTTTCGCCATAATCAGCTTTTTTACCTCCCAAACTGGGTTCATTTTCACCGAAATTCTTTTTTTCCCCCCAAAACTGGGTGGATTTTCACACAAATCAGGTTTTCCCCTCCAAACTGGGTTCATTTTCCCCAAAATCCTTTTTTGCCCCCTAAAACTGGGTGAAATTTCACACAAATCAGGTTTTCACCTCCCAACAGTGTTCATTTTCCCCAAAATCTTCTATCTCCACTCCTCACTGTGTTCATTTTCCCCAAAATCCGGAGTTTTCCCTCAAAACTAGTTTTATTTTCCTCAAAAATGGGGTTTCCTCCCAGACTGGGTTCATTTTCCCCTTAATCAACTTTTTTTCCTCCCAAACAGGGTTCATTTTCCCCAAAATCCCTTTTATTGCCCCCAAAACTGGGTGCATTTTGACACAAATCAGGTTTTCCCCTACAGTGTTCATTTTCCCCAAAATCTGTTTTTTATTCCGAATTACTGGGTTCATTTTCCCCAAATTCCTTTCCCCCCCCCTCAAAAAACGGGTTCATTTCCCTCAAAAATTGGTTTTTCCCCCCAGACTAGGTTCATTTTCCCCATAATCAGCATTTTTCCTCCCAAACTGGGTGCATTTTCACACAAATCAGGTTTTCCCCTCCAAACAGTGTTCATTTTACCCAAAATCTTCTATTTCAACTCCACACCGGCTTCATTTTCTCCAAAATCAGGTTTTTATCCTCCCTAACTGGGTTCATTTTCCCCAAAATCTGGTATTTCATTTCCACTCTGGGTGATTTTCCCCATAATCAGGTTTATTTCCCCATTACTGGGTTGGTTTTCCCCAAATGCTTTTTTGCCCCCTAAAACTGGGTGCATTATCACACAAATCAGGTTTTCCCCTCCAAACTGGGTTCATTTTCCCCAAAATCTTGTATTTCCACTCCACACTGTGTTCATTTTCCCGCAAATCATGGTCTTTTTACCAAATACTTGGTTCACTTTCTCAAAAATCATTTCCCCCCCTTCAAAAATGGGTTAATTTTCCTCAAAAATTGGTTTTTCTAAATTACTGGGTTCATTTTCCCCATAATCAGATTTTTTTCCTCCCAAACTGGGTTCATATTCACCAAAATCCTTTTTTTCCCTCCAAAACTGGGTGCATTTTCACACAAATCAGGTTTTCCCCTCCAAACTGGGTTCATTTTTCCCCAAATCTGTTTTTTTTCCCAATTACTGGGCTCATTTTCCCCAATATCCTTTTCTTTCCCCGTCAAAAATGAGCTCATTTTCCTCAAAAATTGGTTTCCCCCCCCAGACTGGGTTCATTTTCCCCATAATCAGCTTTTTTTCCTCACAAACTGGGTTCATTTTCACCAAAATCCTTTTTTTCCCCCAAAAAACTGGGTGCATTTTCACGTAAATCAGGTTTTCCCCTCCAAACTGGGTTCATTTTCCCCAAAATCTGGTATTTCATTTCCACGCTGGGATCATTTTCGCCAAAATCAGTTTTTTTTCCCCATTACTGGGTTAGTTTTCCCAAAATCCTTTTTTTGCCCCCTAAAACTGGGTGAAATGTCACACAAATCAGGTTTTCACCTCCCAACAGTGTTCATTTTCCCCAAAATCAGTTATTTTTCCCCATTACTTGGTTAGTTTTCCCAAAATCCTTTTTTGCCCCCTAAAACTGGGTGAAATTTCGCACAAATCAGGTTTTCACCTCCCAACAGTGTTCATTTTCCCCAAAATCTTCTATCTCCACTCCTTACTGTGTTCATTTTCCCCAAAATCCGGGGTTTTCCCCCAAAACTGGTTTTATTTTCCTCAAAAATGGGTTTTTCCTCCCAAACTGGGTTCATTTTCCCCAAAATCCCTTTTATTGCCCCCAAAACTGGGTGCATTTTGACACAAATCAGGTTTTCCCCTCCAAACTGGGTTCATTTTCCCCAAAATTTGTTTTTTATTCCGAATTACAGGGTTCATTTTCCCCAATATACTTTTCTTTCCCCCTCAAAAATGGGTTTATTTTCCTCAAAAATTGTTTTCCCCCCCCAGACTGGGTTCATTTTCGCCATAATCAGCTTTTTTACCTCCCAAACTGGGTTCATTTTCACCGAAATTCTTTTTTTCCCCCCAAAACTGGGTGGATTTTCACACAAATCAGGTTTTCCCCTCCAAACTGGGTTCATTTTCCCCAAAATCCTTTTTTGCCCCCTAAAACTGGGTGAAATTTCACACAAATCAGGTTTTCACCTCCCAACAGTGTTCATTTTCCCCAAAATCTTCTATCTCCACTCCTCACTGTGTTCATTTTCCCCAAAATCCGGAGTTTTCCCTCAAAACTAGTTTTATTTTCCTCAAAAATGGGGTTTCCTCCCAGACTGGGTTCATTTTCCCCTTAATCAACTTTTTTTCCTCCCAAACAGGGTTCATTTTCCCCAAAACCCCTTTTATTGCCCCCAAAACTGGGTGCATTTTGACACAAATCAGGTTTTCCCCTACAGTGTTCATTTTCCCCAAAATCTGTTTTTTATTCCGAATTACTGGGTTCATTTTCCCCAAATTCCTTTCCCCCCCCCCTCAAAAAACGGGTTCATTTCCCTCAAAAATTGGTTTTTCCCCCCAGACTAGGTTCATTTTCCCCATAATCAGCATTTTTCCTCCCAAACTGGGTGCATTTTCACACAAATCAGGTTTTCCCCTCCAAACAGTGTTCATTTTACCCAAAATCTTCTATTTCAACTCCACACCGGCTTCATTTTCTCCAAAATCAGGTTTTTATCCTCCCTAACTGGGTTCATTTTCCCCAAAATCTGGTATTTCATTTCCACTCTGGGTGATTTTCCCCATAATCAGGTTTATTTCCCCATTACTGGGTTGGTTTTCCCCAAATGCTTTTTTGCCCCCTAAAACTGGGTGCATTATCACACAAATCAGGTTTTCCCCTCCAAACTGGGTTCATTTTCCCCAAAATCTTGTATTTCCACTCCACACTGTGTTCATTTTCCCGCAAATCATGGTCTTTTTACCAAATACTTGGTTCACTTTCTCAAAAATCATTTCCCCCCCTTCAAAAATGGGTTAATTTTCCTCAAAAATTGGTTTTTCTAAATTACTGGGTTCATTTTCCCCATAATCAGATTTTTTTCCTCCCAAACTGGGTTCATATTCACCAAAATCCTTTTTTTCCCTCCAAAACTGGGTGCATTTTCACACAAATCAGGTTTTCCCCTCCAAACTGGGTTCATTTTTCCCCAAATCTGTTTTTTTTCCCAATTACTGGGCTCATTTTCCCCAATATCCTTTTCTTTCCCCGTCAAAAATGAGCTCATTTTCCTCAAAAATTGGTTTCCCCCCCCAGACTGGGTTCATTTTCCCCATAATCAGCTTTTTTTCCTCACAAACTGGGTTCATTTTCACCAAAATCCTTTTTTTCCCCCAAAAAACTGGGTGCATTTTCACGTAAATCAGGTTTTCCCCTCCAAACTGGGTTCATTTTCCCCAAAATCTGGTATTTCATTTCCACGCTGGGATCATTTTCGCCAAAATCAGTTTTTTTTCCCCATTACTGGGTTAGTTTTCCCAAAATCCTTTTTTTGCCCCCTAAAACTGGGTGAAATGTCACACAAATCAGGTTTTCACCTCCCAACAGTGTTCATTTTCCCCAAAATCAGTTATTTTTCCCCATTACTTGGTTAGTTTTCCCAAAATCCTTTTTTGCCCCCTAAAACTGGGTGAAATTTCGCACAAATCAGGTTTTCACCTCCCAACAGTGTTCATTTTCCCCAAAATCTTCTATCTCCACTCCTTACTGTGTTCATTTTCCCCAAAATCCGGGGTTTTCCCACAAAACTGGTTTTATTTTCCTCAAAAATGGGTTTTTCCTCCCAAACTGGGTTCATTTTCCCCAAAATCCCTTTTATTGCCCCCAAAACTGGGTGCATTTTGACACAAATCAGGTTTTCCCCTCCAAACTGGGTTCATTTTCCCCAAAATTTGTTTTTTATTCCGAATTACAGGGTTCATTTTCCCCAAAATCCTTTCCCCCCCTCCTCAAAAACCAGGTTCATTTCCCTCAAAAATTGGTTTTTCCCCCCAGACTAGGTTCATTTTCCCCATAATCAGCATTTTTCCTCCCAAACTGGGTGCATTTTTCACACAAATCAGGTTTTCCCCTCCAGTGTTCATTTTAACCAAAATCTTCTACTTCAACTCCACACCGGCATCATTTTCTCCAAAATCAGTTTTTTTTCTCCCAAAATGGGTTCATTTTCCCCAAAATCTTGTATTTCCACTCCACACTCTGTTCATTTTCCCCAAAATCAGGGTCTTTTTCCCAAATACTAGTTTCACTTTCTCAAAAATCCCTTTTATCCCCCTGAAAAATGGGTTAATTTTCCTCAAAAATTGGTTTTTCCAAATTACTGGGTTCATTTTCCCCATAATCAGATTTTTTCCTCGCAAAATGTGTTCATTTTCCCCAAAATCCTTTTTTTTCCACCCTAAACTGGGTGCATTTTCACACAAATCAGGTATCCCCTCCAGTGTTCATTTTCCCCCAAATCTGTTTTTTTTTCCCAGTTACTGGGTTCATTTTCCCCAATATACTTTTCTTTCCCCCTCAAAAATGGGTTTATTTTCCTCAAAAATGTTTTTCCCCTCCAGACTGGGTTCATGTTCGCCATAATCAGCCTTTTTTTCCTCCCAAACTGGGTTCATTTTCACCGAAATCTGGTATTTCATTTCCACTCTGGGTTCATTTTCCCCAAAAACCGGGTTTTTTCCCCATTACTGGGTTAGTTTTCCCAAAATCCTTTTTTGCCCCCTAAAACTGGGTGAAATTTCACACAAATCAGGTTTTCCCCTCCAAACAGTGTTCATTTTCCCCAAAATCTGTTTTTTTTTCCCAATACTGGGTTCATTTTCCCCAATATCCTTTTCTTTCCCCGTCAAAAATAGGCTCATTTTCCTCAAAAATTGATTTTTCCCCCCAGACTGGGTTCATTTTCCCTATAATTAGCTTTTTTTTCCTCCTAAACTGGGTTCATTTTCACCAAAATCCTTTATTTCCCCCCCAAAACTGGGTGCATTTTCACGCAAATCAGGTTTTCCCCTCCAAACTGGGTTCATTTTCCCCAAAATCTGATATTTAATTTCCACTCTGGGTTCATTTTACCCAAAATCAGGTTTTTTTCCCCATTACTGGGTTAGTTTTCCCAAAATCCTTTTTTTGATCCCTAAAACTGGGTGAAATTTCACACAAATCTGTTTTTTATTCCAAATTACTGGGTTCATTTTCCCCAAAATCCTTTCCCCCCCCCTCAAAAAACGGGTTCATTTCTCTCAAAAATTGCTTTTTCCCCCCAGACTAGGTTCATTTTCCCGATAATCAGCACTTTCCTCCCAAACTGGGTTCATTTTCGCCATAATCAGCTTTTTTTTCCTCCCAAACTGGGTTCATTTTCACCGAAATCCTTTTTTTTCCCCCAAAACTGGGTGGATTTTAACACAAATCAGGTTTTCCCCTCCAAACAGTGTTCATTTTCCCCAAAATCTGTTTTTTATTCCAAATTACTGGGTTCATTTTCCCCAAAATCCTTTCCCCCCCCCCTCAATAAACGGGTTCATTTCTCTCAAAAATTGGTTTTTCCCCCCAGACTAGGTTCATTTTCCCCATAATCAGCATTTTTCCTCCCAAACTGGGTGCATTTTCACACAAATCAGGTTTTCCCCTCCAAACAGTTTTCATTTTAACCAAAATCTTGTATTTCCACTCCACACTCTGTTCATTTTCTCCAAAATCAGGTTTTTTTCCTCCCAAACTGGGTTCATTTTCCCCATAATCCTTTTTTTTCCACCCTAAACTGGGCGCATTTTCACACAAATCAGGTTTTCCCCTCCAAACAGTGTTCATTTTCCCCCAAATCTGGGTTTTTTTCCCAATTACTGGGTTCATTTTCCCCAATATACTTTTCTTTCCCCCTCAAAAATGGGTTTATTTTCCTCAAAAATTGTTTTTTCCCCCCAGACTGGGTTCATTTTTGCCATAATCAGCTTTTTTATCCTCCCAAACTGGGTTCATTTTCACCGAAATCCTTTTTTTTCCCCCCAAAACTGGGTGCATTTTCACGCAAATCAGATTTCCCCCTCCAAACTGGGTTCATTTTCCCCAAAATCTTGTATTTCCACTCCACACTGTGTTCATTTTCCCCAAAATCAAAGTTTTTTTCCCAAATACTGGGTTCACTTTCTCAAAAATCCTTTTTTCCCCCCTCAAAAATGGGTTAATTTTCCTCAAAAATTGGGTTTTCCAAATTACTGGGTTCATTTTCCCCATAATCAAATTTTTTCCTCACAAACTCGGTTCATGTTCCCCAAAATCCTTTTTTTTCCACCCGAAAATGGGTGAATTTTCACACAAATCAGGTTTTCCCCTCCAAACAGTGTTCATTTTCCCCAAAATCTGGGTTTTTTTTCCCCAATTACTGGGTTCATTTTCCCCAATATTCTTTTCTTTCCCCGTCAAAAATGGGCTCATTTTCCACAAAAATTGATTTTTCCCCCCAGACTGGGTTCATTTTCCCCTTAATCAGCTTTTTTTCCTCCCAAACTGGGTTCATTTTCACCAAAATCCTTTTTTTCCCCCCAAAAATGGGTGCATTTTCACGCAAATCAGGTTTTCCCCTCCAAACTGGGTTCATTTTCCCCAAAATCTGGTATTTCATTTCCACTCTGGGATCATTTTCCCCAAAATCAGGTTTTTTTTCCCCATTACTGGGTTAGTTTTCCCAAAATCCTTTTTTTGCCCCCTAAAACTGGGTGAAATTTCACACAAATCAGGTTTTCACCTCCCAACAGTGTTCATTTTCCCCAAAATCTTCTATCTCCACTCCTCACTGTGTTCATTTTCCCCAAAATCCGGGGTTTTCCCCCAAAACTGGTTTTATTTTCCTCAAAAATGGGTTTTTCCTCCCAAAGTGGGTTCATTTTCCCCATAATCAGCTTTTTTCCTACCAAACTGGGTGCATTTTCACACAAATCAGGTTTTCCCCTCCAAACAGTGTTCATTTTAACCAAAATCTTCTATTTCAACTCCACACCGGCTTCATTTTCTCCAAAATCAGGTTTTTATCCTCCCTAACTGGGTTCATTTTCCCCAAAATCTTGTATTTCCACTCCACACTGTGTTCATTTTCCTCCAAATCAGGGTCTTTTTCCCAAATACTGGGTTCACTTTCTCAAAAATCCTTTTCCCCCCCCTCAAAAATGGGTTCATTTTCCTCAAAAATTGGGTTTTCCGAATTACTGGGTTCATTTTCCCCATAATCAGATTTTTTCATCACAAACTCGGTTTTTTTTCCCCAAAATCCTTTTTTTTCCACCCGAAAATGGGTGAATTTTCACACAAATCAGGTTTTCCCCTCCAAACAGTGTTCATTTTCCCCGAAATGTGTTTTTTTCCAAATACTGGGTTCATTTTCCCCAATATTCTTTACTTTCCCCATCAAAAATGGGCTCATTTTCCTCAAAAATTGTTTCCCCCCCCCAGACTGGGTTCAGTTTCCCTATAATCAGCTTTTTTTCCTCCTAAACTGGGTTCATTTTCACCAAAATCCTTTTTTCCCCCCCCAAACTGGGTGCATTTTCACGCAAATCAGGTTTTCCCCTCCAAACTGGGTTCATTTTCCCCAAAATCTGGTATTTCATTTCCACTCTGGGATCATTTTCCCCAAAATCATGTTTTTTTCCCCATTTCTGGGTTAGTTTTCCCAAAATCATTTTTTTGCCCCCTAAAACTGGGTGAAATGTCACACAAATCAGGTTTTCACCTCCCAACAGTGTTCATTTTCCCCAAATCAGTTATTTTTCCCCATTACTGGGTTAGTTTTCCCAAAATCCTTTTTTTGCCCCCTAAAACTGTGTGAAATTTCACACAAATCAGGTTTTCACCTCCCAACAGTGTTCATTTTCCCCAAAATCTTCTATCTCCACTCCTCACTGTGTTCATTTTCCCCAAAATCCGGGATTTTCCCACAAAACTGGTTTTATTTTCCTCAAAAATGGGTTTTTCCTCCCAAAGTGGGTTCATTTTCCCCAAAATCTGTTTTTTATTCCGAATTACAGGGTTCATTTTCCCCAAAATCCTTTCCCCCCCCTCCTCAAAAACCAGGTTCATTTCCCTCAAAAATTGTTTTTTCCCCCCCAGACTAGGTTCATTTTCCCCATAATCAGCATTTTTCCTCCCAAACTGGGTGCATTTTCACACAAATCAGGTTTTCCCCTCCAAACAGTGTTCATTTTAACCAAAATCTTCTACTTCAACTCCACACCGGCTTCATTTTCTCCAAAATCAGGTTTTTGTCCTCCCTAACTGGGTTCATTTTCCCCAAAATCTTGTATTTCCACTCCACACTGTGTTCATTTTCCCCAAAATCAGGGTTTTTTTCCCAAATACTGGGTTCACTTTCTCAAAAATCCTTTTTCCCCCCTCAAAAATGGGTTCATTTCCCTCAAAAATTGGTTTTTCCAAATTACTGGGTTCATTTTCCCCAAAATCAGATTTTTTCCTCACAAACTGGGTTCATTTTCCCCAAAATCCTTTTTTTTTCACCCAAAATTGGGTGCATTTTCACACAAATCAGGTTTTCCCCTCCAAACAGTGTTCATTTTCCCCCAAATCTGGGTTTTTTTCCCAATTACTGGGTTCATTTTCCCCAATATACTTTTCTTTCCCCCTCAAAAATGGGTTTATTTTCCTCAAAAATTGTTTTTTCCCCCCAGACTGGGTTCATTTTCGCCATAATCAGCTTTTTTTTCCTCCCAAACTGGGTTCATTTTCACCGAAATCCTTTTTTTTCCCCCAAAACTGGGTGGATTTTAACACAAATCAGGTTTTCCCCTCCAAACTGGGTTCATTTTCCCCAAAATCTGTTTTTTATTCCGAATTACAGGGTTCATTTTCCCCAAAATCCTTCCCCCCCCCCCACCCCTCAAAAACCAGGTTCATTTCCCTCAAAAATTGGTTTTTGCCCCCAGACTAGGTTCATTTTCCCCATAATCAGCATTTTTCCTCCCAAACTGGGTGCATTTTCACACAAATCAGGTTTTCCCCTCCAAACAGTGTTCATTTTAAACAAAATCTTCTACTTCAACACCACACCGGCTTCATTTTCTCCAAAATCAGGTTTTTATCCTCCAAACTGGGTTCATTTTCCCCAAAATCTTGTATTTCCACTCCACACTGTGTTCATTTTCCTCCAAATCAGGGTCTTTTTCCCAAATACTGGGTTCACTTTCTCAAAAATCCTTTTTCCCCCCTCAAAAATGGGTTCATTTTCCTCAAAAATTGTTTTTTCCAAATTACTGGGTTCATTTTACCCATAATCAAATTTTTTCCTCACAAACTCGGTTCATGTTCACCAAAATCCTTTTTTTTCCACCCGAAAATGGGTGAATTTTCACACAAATCAGGTTTTCCCCTCCAAACAGTGTTCATTTTCCCCCAAATCTGGGTTTTTTTCCCAATTACTGGGTTCATTTTCCCCAATATACTTTTCTTTACCCCTCAAAAATGGGTTTATTTTCCTCAAAAATTGTTTTTTTCCCCCAGACTGGGTTCATTTTCGCCATAATCAGCTTTTTTTTCCTCCCAAACTGGGTTCATTTTCACCGAAATCCTTTTTTTCCCCCCAAAACTGGGTGGATTTTAACGCAAATCAGGTTTTCCCCTCCAAACTGGGTTCATTTTCCCCAAAATCTTGTATTTCCACTCCACACTGTGTTCATTTTCCCCAAAATCATGGTCTTTTTACCAAATACTTGGTTCACTTTCTCAAAAATCCTTTTTTCCCCCCTCAAAAATGGGTTAATTTTCCTCAAAAATTGGTTTTTCCAAATTACTGGGTTCATTTTCCCCATAATCAAATTTTTTCCTCACAAACTCGGTTCATGTTCCCCAAAATCCTTTTTTTTCCCTCCAAAACTGGGTGAATTTTCACGCAAATCAGGTTTTCCCCTCCAAACTGAGTTCATTTTTCCCCAAATCTGTTTTTTTTTTCCCAATTACTGGGCTCATTTTCCCCAATATCCTTTTCTTTTCCCGTCAAAAATGGGCTCATTTTCCACAAAAATTGATTTTCCCCCCAGACTGGGTTCATTTTCCCCTTAATCAGCTTTTTTTCCTCCCAAACTGGGTTCATTTTCACCAAAATCCTTTTTTTCCCCCCAAAAATGGGTGCATTTTCACGCAAATCAGGTTTTCCCCTCCAAACTGGGTTCATTTTCCCCAAAATCTGGTATTTCATTTCCACTCTGGGATCATTTTCCCCAAAATCAGGTTTTTTTTCCCCATTACTGGGTTAGTTTTCCCAAAATCCTTTTTTTGCCCCCTAAAACTGGGTGAAATTTCACACAAATCAGGTTTTCACCTCCCAACAGTGTTCATTTTCCCCAAAATCTTCTATCTCCACTCCTCACTGTGTTCATTTTCCCCAAAATCCGGGGTTTTCCCCCAAAACTGGTTTTATTTTCCTCAAAAATGGGTTTTTCCTCCCAAAGTGGGTTCATTTTCCCCATAATCAGCTTTTTTCCTACCAAACTGGGTGCATTTTCACACAAATCAGGTTTTCCCCTCCAAACAGTGTTCATTTTAACCAAAATCTTCTATTTCAACTCCACACCGGCTTCATTTTCTCCAAAATCAGGTTTTTATCCTCCCTAACTGGGTTCATTTTCCCCAAAATCTTGTATTTCCACTCCACACTGTGTTCATTTTCCTCCAAATCAGGGTCTTTTTCCCAAATACTGGGTTCACTTTCTCAAAAATCCTTTCCCCCCCCCTCAAAAATGGGTTCATTTTCCTCAAAAATTGGGTTTTCCGAATTACTGGGTTCATTTTCCCCATAATCAGATTTTTTCATCACAAACTCGGTTTTTTTTCCCCAAAATCCTTTTTTTTCCACCCGAAAATGGGTGAATTTTCACACAAATCAGGTTTTCCCCTCCAAACAGTGTTCATTTTCCCCGAAATGTGTTTTTTTCCAAATACTGGGTTCATTTTCCCCAATATTCTTTACTTTCCCCATCAAAAATGGGCTCATTTTCCTCAAAAATTGTTTTCCCCCCGCAGACTGGGTTCAGTTTCCCTATAATCAGCTTTTTTTCCTCCTAAACTGGGTTCATTTTCACCAAAATCCTTTTTTTCCCCCCCAAACTGGGTGCATTTTCACGCAAATCAGGTTTTCCCCTCCAAACTGGGTTCATTTTCCCCAAAATCTGGTATTTCATTTCCACTCTGGGATCATTTTCCCCAAAATCAGGTTTTTTTCCCCATTTCTGGGTTAGTTTTCCCAAAATCCTTTTTTTGCCCCCTAAAACTGGGTGAAATGTCACACAAATCAGGTTTTCACCTCCCAACAGTGTTCATTTTCCCCAAATCAGTTATTTTTCCCCATTACTGGGTTAGTTTTCCCAAAATCCTTTTTTTGCCCCCTAAAACTGTGTGAAATTTCACACAAATCAGGTTTTCACCTCCCAACAGTGTTCATTTTCCCCAAAATCTTCTATCTCCACTCCTCACTGTGTTCATTTTCCCCAAAATCCGGGGTTTTCCCCCAAAACTGGTTTTATTTTCCTCAAAAATGGGTTTTTCCTCCCAAACTGGGTTCATTTTCCCCATAATCAGCTTTTTTCCTCCCAAACAGGGTTCATTTTCCCAAAAAACCCTTTTATTGCCCCCAGAACTGGGTGCATTTTGACACAAATCAGGTTTTCCCCTCCAAACAGTGTTCATTTTCCCCCAAATCTGGGTTTTTTTCCCAATTACTGGGTTCATTTTACCCAATATACTTTTCTTTCCCCCTCAATTTGGGTTTATTTTCCTCAAAAATTGTTTTTTTCCCCCCAGACTGGGTTCATTTTCGCCATAATCAGCTTTTTTTTCCTCCCAAACAGGGTTCATTTTCACCGAAATCCCTTTTTTTCCCCCAAAACTGGGTGGATTTTAACACAAATCAGGTTTTCCCCTCCAAACTGGGTTCATTTTCCCCAAAATCTGTTTTTTATTCCGAATTACAGGGTTCATTTTCCCCAAAATCCTTCCCCCCCCCCATCAAAAACCAGGTTCATTTCCCTCAAAAATTGGTTTTTCCCCCCAGACTAGGTTCATTTTCCCCATAATCATCATTTTTCCTCCCAAACTGGGTGCATTTTCACACAAATCAGGTTTTCCCCTCCAAACAGTGTTCATTTTAACCAAAATCTTCTATTTCAACTCCACACCGGCTTCATTTTCTCCAAAATCAGGTTTTTATCCTCCCTAACTGGGTTCATTTTCCCCAAAATCTTGTATTTCCACTCCACACTGTGTTCATTTTCCCCAAAATCAGGGTCTTTTTCCCAAATACTGGGTTCACTTTCTCAAAAATCCTTTTTCCCTCCCTCATAAATGGGTTCATTTTCCTCAAAAATTGGGTTTTCCAAATTACTGGGTTCATTTTCCCCATAATCAGATTTTTTCATCACAAACTCGGTTTTTTTTTCCCCAAAATCCTTTTTTTTCCACCCGAAAATGGGTGAATTTTCACACAAATCAGGTTTTCCCCTCCAAACAGTGTTCATTTTCCCCAAAATCTGGGTTTTTTTCCAAATACTGGGTTCATTTTCCCCAATATTCTTTACTTTCCCCGTCAAAAATGGGCTCATTTTCCTCAAAAATTGTTTTTCCCTCCCAGACTGGGTTCAGTTTCCCTATAATCAGCTTTTTTTCCTCCTAAACTGGGTTCATTTTCACCAAAATCCTTTTTTTCCCCCACAAACTTGGTGCATTTTCACGCAAATCAGGTTTTCCCCTCCAAACTGGGTTCATTTTCCCCAAAATCTGGTATTTCATTTCCACTCTGGATCATTTTCCCCAAAATCATGTTTTTTTCCCCATTTCTGGGTTAGTTTTCCCAAAATCCTTTTTTTGCCCCCTAAAACTGGGTGAAATGTCACACAAATCAGGTTTTCACCTCCCAACAGTGTTCATTTTCCCCAAATCAGTTATTTTTCCCCATTACTGGGTTAGTTTTCCCAAAATCCTTTTTTTGCCCCCTAAAACTGTGTGAAATTTCACACAAATCAGGTTTTCACCTCCCAACAGTGTTCATTTTCCCCAAAATCTTCTATCTCCACTCCTCACTGTGTTCATTTTCCCCAAAATCCGGGGTTTTCCCCCAAAACTGGTTTTATTTTCCTCAAAAATGGGTTTTTCCTCCCAAAGTGGGTTCATTTTCCCCATAATCAGCTTTTTTCCTCCCAAACAGGGTTCATTTTCCCCAAAATCCCTTTTATTGCCCCCAAAACTGGGTGCATTTTGACACAAATCAGGTTTTCCCCTCCAAACTGGGTTCATTTTCCCCAAAATCTGTTTTTTATTCCAAATTACTGGGTTCATTTTCCCCAAAATCCTTTCCCCCCCCCTCAATAAACGGGTTCATTTCTCTCAAAAATTGGTTTTCCCCCCCAGACTAGGTTCATTTTCCCCATAATCAGCATTTTTCCTCCCAAACTGGGTGCATTTTCACACAAATCAGGTTTTCCCCTCCAAACAGTGTTCATTTTAACCAAAATCTTCTATTTCCACTCCACACCAGCTTCATTTTCTCCAAAATCAGGTTTTTTTCCTCCCTAACTGGGTTCATTTTCCCCAAAATCTTGTATTTCCACTCCACACTGTGTTCATTTTCCCCAAAGTCAGGGTCTTTTTCCCAAATACTGGGTTCACTTTCTCAAAAATCCTTTTTCCCCCCCTCAAAAATGGGTTCATTTTCCTAAAAAATTGGTTTTTCCAAATTACTGGGTTCATTTTCCCCATAATCAAATTTTTTCCTCACAAACTCGGTTCATGTTCCCCAAAATCCTTTTTTTTCCACCCGAAAATGGGTGAATTTTCACACAAATCAGGTTTTCCCCTCCAAACAGTGTTCATTTTCCCCAAAATCTGGGTTTTTTTTTCCAATTACTGGGTTCATTTTCCCCAATATTCTTTTCTTTCCCCGTCAAAAATGGGCTCATTTTCCACAAAAATTGTTTTTTCCCCCCAGACTGGGTTCATTTTCCCCTTAATCAGCTTTTTTTCCTCCCAAACTGGGTTCATTTTCACCAAAATCCTTTTTTTCCCCCCAAAAATGGGTGCATTTTCACGCAAATCAGGTTTTCCCCTCCAAACTGGGTTCATTTTCCCCAAAATCTGGTATTTCATTTCCACTCTGGGATCATTTTCCCCAAAATCAGGTTTTTTTTCCCCATTACTGGGTTAGTTTTCCCAAAATCCTTTTTTTGCCCCCTAAAACTGGGTGAAATTTCACACAAATCAGGTTTTCACCTCCCAACAGTGTTCATTTTCCCCAAAATCTTCTATCTCCACTCCTCACTGTGTTCATTTTCCCCAAAATCCGGGGTTTTCCCCCAAAACTGGTTTTATTTTCCTCAAAAATGGGTTTTTCCTCCCAAAGTGGGTTCATTTTCCCCATAATCAGCTTTTTTCCTACCAAACTGGGTGCATTTTCACACAAATCAGGTTTTCCCCTCCAAACAGTGTTCATTTTAACCAAAATCTTCTATTTCAACTCCACACCGGCTTCATTTTCTCCAAAATCAGGTTTTTATCCTCCCTAACTGGGTTCATTTTCCCCAAAATCTTGTATTTCCACTCCACACTGTGTTCATTTTCCTCCAAATCAGGGTCTTTTTCCCAAATACTGGGTTCACTTTCTCAAAAATCCTTTCCCCCCCCCTCAAAAATGGGTTCATTTTCCTCAAAAATTGGGTTTTCCGAATTACTGGGTTCATTTTCCCCATAATCAGATTTTTTCATCACAAACTCGGTTTTTTTTCCCCAAAATCCTTTTTTTTCCACCCGAAAATGGGTGAATTTTCACACAAATCAGGTTTTCCCCTCCAAACAGTGTTCATTTTCCCCGAAATGTGTTTTTTTCCAAATACTGGGTTCATTTTCCCCAATATTCTTTACTTTCCCCGTCAAAAATGGGCTCATTTTCCTCAAAAATTGTTTTCCCCCCCCAGACTGGGTTCAGTTTCCCTATAATCAGCTTTTTTTCCTCCTAAACTGGGTTCATTTTCACCAAAATCCTTTTTTTCCCCCCCAAACTGGGTGCATTTTCACGCAAATCAGGTTTTCCCCTCCAAACTGGGTTCATTTTCCCCAAAATCTGGTATTTCATTTCCACTCTGGGATCATTTTCCCCAAAATCAGGTTTTTTTCCCCATTTCTGGGTTAGTTTTCCCAAAATCCTTTTTTTGCCCCCTAAAACTGGGTGAAATGTCACACAAATCAGGTTTTCACCTCCCAACAGTGTTCATTTTCCCCAAATCAGTTATTTTTCCCCATTACTGGGTTAGTTTTCCCAAAATCCTTTTTTTGCCCCCTAAAACTGTGTGAAATTTCACACAAATCAGGTTTTCACCTCCCAACAGTGTTCATTTTCCCCAAAATCTTCTATCTCCACTCCTCACTGTGTTCATTTTCCCCAAAATCCGGGGTTTTCCCCCAAAACTGATTTTATTTTCCTCAAAAATGGGTTTTTCCTCCCAAACTGGGTTCATTTTCCCCATAATCAGCTTTTTTCCTCCCAAACAGGGTTCATTTTCCCAAAAAACCCTTTTATTGCCCCCAGAACTGGGTGCATTTTGACACAAATCAGGTTTTCCCCTCCAAACAGTGTTCATTTTCCCCCAAATCTGGTTTTTTTTCCCAATTACTGGGTTCATTTTACCCAATATACTTTTCTTTCCCCCTCAATTTGGGTTTATTTTCCTCAAAAATTGTTTTTTTCCCCCCAGACTGGGTTCATTTTCGCCATAATCAGCTTTTTTTTCCTCCCAAACTGGGTTCATTTTCACCGAAATCCCTTTTTTTCCCCCAAAACTGGGTGGATTTTAACACAAATCAGGTTTTCCCCTCCAAACTGGGTTCATTTTCCCCAAAATCTGTTTTTTATTCCGAATTACAGGGTTCATTTTCCCCAAAATCCTTCCCCCCCCCCATCAAAAACCAGGTTCATTTCCCTCAAAAATTGGTTTTTCCCCCCAGACTAGGTTCATTTTCCCCATAATCATCATTTTTCCTCCCAAACTGGGTGCATTTTCACACAAATCAGGTTTTCCCCTCCAAACAGTGTTCATTTTAACCAAAATCTTCTATTTCAACTCCACACCGGCTTCATTTTCTCCAAAATCAGGTTTTTATCCTCCCTAACTGGGTTCATTTTCCCCAAAATCTTGTATTTCCACTCCACACTGTGTTCATTTTCCCCAAAATCAGGGTCTTTTTCCCAAATACTGGGTTCACTTTCTCAAAAATCCTTTTTCCCTCCCTCATAAATGGGTTAATTTTCCTCAAAAATTGGGTTTTCCAAATTACTGGGTTCATTTTCCCCATAATCAGATTTTTTCATCACAAACTCGGTTTTTTTTTCCCCAAAATCCTTTTTTTTCCACCCGAAAATGGGTGAATTTTCACACAAATCAGGTTTTCCCCTCCAAACAGTGTTCATTTTCCCCAAAATCTGGGTTTTTTTCCAAATACTGGGTTCATTTTCCCCAATATTCTTTACTTTCCCCGTCAAAAATGGGCTCATTTTCCTCAAAAATTGTTTTTCCCTCCCAGACTGGGTTCAGTTTCCCTATAATCAGCTTTTTTTCCTCCTAAACTGGGTTCATTTTCACCAAAATCCTTTTTTTCCCCCACAAACTTGGTGCATTTTCACGCAAATCAGGTTTTCCCCTCCAAACTGGGTTCATTTTCCCCAAAATCTGGTATTTCATTTCCACTCTGGATCATTTTCCCCAAAATCATGTTTTTTTCCCCATTTCTGGGTTAGTTTTCCCAAAATCCTTTTTTTGCCCCCTAAAACTGGGTGAAATGTCACACAAATCAGGTTTTCACCTCCAAACTGGGTTCATTTTCCCCAAATCAGTTATTTTTCCCCATTACTGGGTTAGTTTTCCCAAAATCCTTTTTTTGCCCCCTAAAACTGTGTGAAATTTCACACAAATCAGGTTTTCACCTCCCAACAGTGTTCATTTTCCCCAAAATCTTCTATCTCCACTCCTCACTGTGTTCATTTTCCCCAAAATCCGGGGTTTTCCCCCAAAACTGGTTTTATTTTCCTCAAAAATGGGTTTTTCCTCCCAAAGTGGGTTCATTTTCCCCATAATCAGCTTTTTTCCTCCCAAACAGGGTTCATTTTCCCCAAAATCCCTTTTATTGCCCCCAAAACTGGGTGCATTTTGACACAAATCAGGTTTTCCCCTCCAAACTGGGTTCATTTTCCCCAAAATCTGTTTTTTATTCCAAATTACTGGGTTCATTTTCCCCAAAATCCTTTCCCCCCCCCTCAATAAACGGGTTCATTTCTCTCAAAAATTGGTTTTCCCCCCCAGACTAGGTTCATTTTCCCCATAATCAGCATTTTTCCTCCCAAACTGGGTGCATTTTCACACAAATCAGGTTTTCCCCTCCAAACAGTGTTCATTTTAACCAAAATCTTCTATTTCCACTCCACACCAGCTTCATTTTCTCCAAAATCAGGTTTTTTTCCTCCCTAACTGGGTTCATTTTCCCCAAAATCTTGTATTTCCACTCCACACTGTGTTCATTTTCCCCAAAGTCAGGGTCTTTTTCCCAAATACTGGGTTCACTTTCTCAAAAATCCTTTTTCCCCCCCTCAAAAATGGGTTCATTTTCCTCAAAAATTGGTTTTTCCAAATTACTGGGTTCATTTTCCCCATAATCAAATTTTTTCCTCACAAACTCGGTTCATGTTCCCCAAAATCCTTTTTTTTTCCACCCGAAAATGGGTGAATTTTCACACAAATCAGGTTTTCCCCTCCAAACAGTGTTCATTTTCCCCAAAATCTGGTTTTTTTTTCCCAATTACTGGGTTCATTTTCCCCAATATTCTTTTCTTTCCCCGTCAAAAATGGGCTCATTTTCCACAAAAATTGTTTTTTCCCCCCAGACTGGGTTCATTTTCCCCTTAATCAGCTTTTTTTCCTCCCAAACTGGGTTCATTTTCACCAAAATCCTTTTTTTCCCCCCAAAAATGGGTGCATTTTCACGCAAATCAGGTTTTCCCCTCCAAACTGGGTTCATTTTCCCCAAAATCTGGTATTTCATTTCCACTCTGGGATCATTTTCCCCAAAATCAGTTTTTTTTTCCCCATTACTGGGTTAGTTTTCCCAAAATCCTTTTTTTGCCCCCTAAAACTGGGTGAAATTTCACACAAATCAGGTTTTCACCTCCCAACAGTGTTCATTTTCCCCAAAATCTTCTATCCCCACTCCTCACTGTGTTCATTTTCCCCAAAATCCGGGGTTTTCCCCCAAAACTGGTTTTATTTTCCTCAAAAATGGGTTTTTCCTCCCAAAGTGGGTTCATTTTCCCCATAATCAGCTTTTTTCCTACCAAACTGGGTGCATTTTCACACAAATCAGGTTTTCCCCTCCAAACAGTGTTCATTTTAACCAAAATCTTCTATTTCAACTCCACACCGGCTTCATTTTCTCCAAAATCAGGTTTTTATCCTCCCTAACTGGGTTCATTTTCCCCAAAATCTTGTATTTCCACTCCACACTGTGTTCATTTTCCCCAAAATCAGGGTCTTTTTCCCAAATACTGGGTTCACTTTCTCAAAAATCCTTTTTCCCCCCCTCAAAAATGGGTTCATTTTCCTCAAAAATTGGGTTTTCCAAATTACTGGGTTCATTTTCCACTTAATCAGATTTTTTCATCACAAACTCGGTTCATGTTCCCCAAAATCCTTTTTTGCCCCCTAAAACTGGGTGAATTTTCACACAAATCAGGTTTTCCCCTCCAAACAGTGTTCATTTTCCCCAAAATCTGTTTTTTTTTCCCAATTACTGGGTTCATTTTCCCTAAAATCTGTTTTTTATTCCAAATTACTGGGTTCATTTTCCCCAAAATCCTTTCCCCCCCCCCCTCAAAAACCAGGTTCATTTCCCTCAAAAATTGGTTTTTCCCCCCAGACTAGGTTCATTTTCCCCATAATCAGCATTTTTCCTCCCAAACTGGGTGCATTTTCACACAAATCAGGTTTTCCCCTACAAACAGTGTTCATTTTAACCAAAATCTTCTACTTCAACTCCACACCGGCTTCATTTTCTCCAAAATCAGGTTTTTTTCCTCCCCAAATGGGTTCATTTTCCCCAAAATCTTGTATTTCCACTCCACACTCTGTTCATTTTCCCCAAAATCAGGGTCTTTTTCCCAAATACTAGTTTCACTTTCTCAAAAATCCCTTTTATCCCCCTGAAAAATGGGTTAATTTTCCTCAAAAATTGGTTTTTCCAAATTACTGGGTACAGATTTTTTCCTCGCAAACTGGGCTCATTTTCCCCAAAATCCTTTTTTTTCCACCCTAAACTGGGTGCATTTTCACACAAATCAGGTTTTCCCCTCCAGTGTTCATTTTCCCCCAAATCTGGGTTTTTTTCCCAGTTACTGGGTTCATTTTCCCCAATATACTTTTCTTTCCCCCTCAAAAATGGGTTTATTTTCCTCAAAAATGTTTTTCCCCTCCAGACTGGGTTCATTTTCGCCATAATCAGCCTTTTTTTCCTCCCAAACTGGGTTCATTTTCACCGAAATCTGGTATTTCATTTTCCCCAAAAACCGGGTTTTTTCCCCATTACTGGGTTAGTTTTCCCAAAATCCTTTTTTGCCCCCTAAAACTGGGTGAAATTTCACACAAATCAGGTTTTCCCCTCCAAACAGTGTTCATTTTCCCCAAAATCTGTTTTTTTTCCCAATACTGGGTTCATTTTCCCCAATATCCTTTTCTTTCCCCGTCAAAAATGGGCTCATTTTCCTCAAAAATTGATTTTTCCCCCCAGACTGGGTTCATTTTCCCTATAATCAGCTTTTTTTCCTCCTAAACTGGGTTCATTTTCACCAAAATCCTTTCTTTCCCCCCCAAAAATGGGTGCATTTTCACGTAAATCAGGTTTTCCCCTCCAAACTGGGTTCATTTTCCCCAAAATCTGGTATTTAATTTCCACTCTGGGTTCATTTTACCCAAAATCAGGTTTTTTTCCCCATTACTAGGTTAGTTTTCCCAAAATCCTTTTTTCCCCCCCTATAACTGGATGAAATTTCACACAAATCAGGTTTTCACCACCCAACAGTGTTCATTTTACCCCAAATCTTCTATCTCCACTCCACACTGTGTTCATTTTCCCCAAAATCCGGGGTTTTCCCCCAAAACTGGTTTTATTTTCCTCAAAAATGGGGTTTTCCTCCCAAACTGGGTTCATTTTCCCCATAATCAGCATTTTCCTCCCAAACTGGGTTCATTTTCCCCATAATCAGCTTTTTTCCTCCCAAACAGGGTTCTTTTTTCCAAAATCCCTTTTATTGCCCCCAAAACTGGGTGCATTTTGACACAAATCTGGTTTTCCCCTCCAAACTGGGTTCATTTTCCCCAAAATCTGTTTTTTATTCCAAATTACTGGGTTCATTTTCCCCAAAATCCTTCCCCCCCCCCCCACCTTCAAAAAACGGGTCCATTTCTCTCAAAAATTGTTTTTTCCTCCCAGACTAGGTTCATTTTCCCGATAATCAGCATTTTCCTCCCAAACTGTGTTCATTTTCCCCATAATCAGCTTTTTTCCTCCCAAACAGGGTTCATTTTCCCCAAAATCCCTTTTATTGCCCCCAAAACTGGGTGCATTTTGACACAAATCAGGTTTTCCCCTCCAGACAGTGTTCATTTTCCCCAAAATCTGTTTTTTATTCCAAATTACTGGGTTCATTTTCCCCAAATTCCTTTCCCCCCCCCTCAATAAACGGGTTCATTTCTCTCAAAAATTGGTTTTTCCCCCCAGACTAGGTTCATTTTCCCCATAATCAGCATTTTTCCTCCCAAACTGGGTGCATTTTCACACAAATCAGGTTTTCCCCTCCAAACAGTGGTCATTTTAACCAAAATCTTCTATTTCCACTCCACACCGGCTTCATTTTCTCCAAAATCAGGTTTTTTTCCTCCCTAACTGGGTTCATTTTCCCCAAAATCTTGTATTTCCACTCCACACTGTGTTCATTTTCCCCAAAGTCAGGGTCTTTTTCCCAAATACTGGGTTCACTTTCTGAAAAATCCTTTTTCCCCCCCTCAAAAATGGGTTAATTTTCCTCAAAAATTGGTTTTTCCAAATTACTGGGTTCATTTTCCCCATAATCAAATTTTTTCCTCACAAACTCGGTTCATGTTCCCCAAAATCCTTTTTTTTCCACCCGAAAATGGGTGAATTTTCACACAAATCAGGTTTTCCCCTCCAAACAGTGTTCATTTTCCCCAAAATCTGGGTTTTTTTTCCCAATTACTGGGTTCATTTTCCCCAATATTCTTTTCTTTCCCCGTCAAAAATGGGCTCATTTTCCACAAAAATTGTTTTTTCCCCCCAGACTGGGTTCATTTTCCCCTTAATCAGCTTTTTTTCCTCCCAAACTGTGTTCATTTTCACCAAAATCCTTTTTTTCCCCCCAAAAATGGGTGCATTTTCACGCAAATCAGGTTTTCCCCTCCAAACTGGGTTCATTTTCCCCAAAATCTGGTATTTCATTTCCACTCTGGGATCATTTTCTCCAAAATCAGGTTTTTTTCCTCCCTAACTGAGTTCATTTTCCCCAAAATCTTGTATTTCCACTCCACACTGTGTTCATTTTCCCCAAAGTCAGGGTCTTTTTCCCAAATACTGGGTTCACTTTCTCAAAAATCCTTTTTCCCCCCCTCAAAAATGGGTTCATTTTCCTCAAAAATTGGTTTTTCCAAATTACTGGGTTCATTTTCCCCATAATCAAATTTTTTCCTCACAAACTCGGTTCATGTTCCCCAAAATCCTTTTTTTTCCACTCGAAAATGGGTGAATTTTCACACAAATCAGGTTTTCCCCTCCAAACAGTGTTCATTTTCCCCAAAATCTGGGTTTTTTTTCCCAATTACTGGGTTCATTTTCCCCAATATTCTTTTCTTTCCCCGTCAAAAATGGGCTCATTTTCCACAAAAATTGTTTTTTCCCCCCAGACTGGGTTCATTTTCCCCTTAATCAGCTTTTTTTCCTCCCAAACTGGGTTCATTTTCACCAAAATCCTTTTTTTCCCCCAAAAAATGGGTGCATTTTCACGCAAATCAGGTTTTCCCCTCCAAACTGGGTTCATTTTCCCCAAAATCTGGTATTTCATTTCCACTCTGGGATCATTTTCCCCAAAATCAGATTTTTTTTCCCCATTACTGGGTTAGTTTTCCCAAAATCCTTTTTTTGCCCCCTAAAACTGGGTGAAATTTCACACAAATCAGGTTTTCACCTCCCAACAGTGTTCATTTTCCCCAAAATCTTCTATCCCCACTCCTCACTGTGTTCATTTTCCCCAAAATCCGGGGTTTTCCCCCAAAACTGGTTTTATTTTCCTCAAAAATGGGTTTTTCCTCCCAAAGTGGGTTCATTTTCCCCATAATCAGCTTTTTTCCTATCAAACTGGGTGCATTTTCACACAAATCAGGTTTTCACCTCCAAACAGTGTTCATTTTAACCAAAATCTTCTATTTCAACTCCACACCGGCTTCATTTTCTCCATAATCAGGTTTTTATCCTCCCTAACAGGGTTCATTTTCCAAAATCCCTTTTATTGCCCCCAAAACTGGGTGCATTTTGACACAAATCAGGTTTTCCCCTCCAAACTGGGTTCATTTTCCCCAAAATCTGTTTTTTATTCCAAATTACTGGGTTCATTTTCCCCAAAATCCTTTCCCCCCCCCCTCAAAAACCAGGTTCATTTCCCTCAAAAATTGTTTTTTCCCCCCAGACTAGATTCATTTTCCCCATAATCAGCATTTTTCCTCCCAAACTGGGTGCATTTTCACACAAATCAGGTTTTCCCCTACAAACAGTGTTCATTTTAACCAAAATCTTCTACTTCAACTCCACACCGGCTTCATTTTCTCCAAAATCAGGTTTTTTTCCTCCCCAAATGGGTTCATTTTCCCCAAAATCTTGTATTTCCACTCCACACTCTGTTCATTTTCCCCAAAATCAGGGTCTTTTTCCCAAATACTAGTTTCACTTTCTCAAAAATCCCTTTTATCCCCCTGAAAAATGGGTTAATTTTCCTCAAAAATTGGTTTTTCCAAATTACTGGGTACAGATTTTTTCCTCGCAAACTTGGCTCATTTTCCCCAAAATCCTTTTTTTTCCACCCTAAACAGGGTGCATTTTCACACAAATCAGGTTTTCCCCTCCAGTGTTCATTTTCCCCCAAATCTGGGTTTTTTTCCCAGTTACTGGGTTCATTTTCCCCAATATACTTTTCTTTCCCCCTCAAAAATGGGTTTATTTTCCTCAAAAATGTTTTTCCCCTCCAGACTGGGTTCATTTTCGCCATAATCAGCCTTTTTTTCCTCCCAAACTGGGTTCATTTTCACCGAAATCTGGTATTTCATTTTCCCCAAAAAACGGGTTTTTTCCCCATTACTGGGTTAGTTTTCCCAAAATCCTTTTTTGCCCCCTAAAACTGGGTGAAATTTCACACAAATCAGGTTTTCCCCTCCAAACAGTGTTCATTTTCCCCAAAATCTGTTTTTTTTCCCAATACTGGGTTCATTTTCCCCAATATCCTTTTCTTTCCCCGTCAAAAATGGGCTCATTTTCCTCAAAAATTGATTTTTCCCCCCAGACTGGGTTCATTTTCCCTATAATCAGCTTTTTTTCCTCCTAAACTGGGTTCATTTTCACCAAAATCCTTTCTTTCCCCCCCAAAAATGGGTGCATTTTCACGTAAATCAGGTTTTCCCCTCCAAACTGGGTTCATTTTCCCCAAAATCTGGTATTTAATTTCCACTCTGGGTTCATTTTACCCAAAATCAGGTTTTTTTCCCCATTACTAGGTTAGTTTTCCCAAAATCCTCTTTTCCCCCCCTATAACTGGATGAAATTTCACACAAATCAGGTTTTCACCACCCAACAGTGTTCATTTTACCCCAAATCTTCTATGTCCACTCCACACTGTGTTCATTTTCCCCAAAATCCGGGGTTTTCCCCCAAAACTGGTTTTATTTTCCTCAAAAATGGGGTTTTCCTCCCAAACTGGGTTCATTTTCCCCATAATCAGCATTTTCCTCCCAAACTGGGTTCATTTTCCCCATAATCAGCTTTTTTCCTCCCAAACAGGGTTCTTTTTTCCAAAATCCCTTTTATTGCCCCCAAAACTGGGTGCATTTTGACACAAATCAGGTTTTCCCCTCCAAACTGGGTTCATTTTTCTCCAAAATCTGTTTTTTATTCCAAATTACTGGGTTCATTTTCCCCAAAATCCTTCCCCCCCCCCCCCCCCTTCAAAAAACGGCTCCATTTCTCTCAAAAATTGGTTTTTCCTCCCAGACTAGGTTCATTTTCCCGATAATCAGCATTTTCCTCCCAAACTGTGTTCATTTCCCCCTTAATCAGCTTTTTTCCTCCCAAACAGGGTTCGTTTTCCCCAAAATCCCTTTTATTGCCCCCAAAACTGGGTGCATTTTGACACAAATCAGGTTTTCCCCTCCAAACTGGGTTCATTTTCCCCAAAATCTGTTTTTTATTCCAAATTACTGGGTTCATTTTCCCCAAAATCCTTCCCCCCCCCCTCAAAAAACGGGTTCATTTCTCTCAAAAATTGGTTTTTCCCCCCAGACTAGGTTCATTTTCCCGATAATCAGCATTTTCCTCCCAAACTGTGTTCATTTTCCCCATAATCAGCTTTTTTCCTCCCAAACAGGGTTCATTTTCCCCAAAATCCCTTTTATTGCCCCCAAAACTGGGTGCATTTTGACACAAATCAGGTTTTCCCCTCCAGACTGGGTTCATTTTCCCCAAAATCTGTTTTTTATTCCAAATTACTGGGTTCATTTTCCCCAAAATCCTTTCCCCCCCCCTCAATAAACGGGTTCATTTCTCTCAAAAATTGGTTTTTCCCCCCAGACTAGGTTCATTTTCCCCATAATCAGCATTTTTCCTCCCAAACTGGGTGCATTTTCACACAAATCAGGTTTTCCCCTCCAAACAGTGGTCATTTTAACCAAAATCTTCTATTTCCACTCCATACCGGCTTCATTTTCTCCAAAATCAGGTTTTTTTCCTCCCTAACTGGGTTCATTTTCCCCAAAATCTTGTATTTCCACTCCACACTGTGTTCATTTTCCCCAAAGTCAGGGTCTTTTTCCCAAATACTGGGTTCACTTTCTGAAAAATCCTTTTTCCCCCCCTCAAAAATGGGTTCATTTTCCTCAAAAATTGGTTTTTCCAAATTACTGGGTTCATTTTCCCCATAATCAAATTTTTTCCTCACAAACTCGGTTCATGTTCCCCAAAATCCTTTTTTTTCCACCCGAAAATGGGTGAATTTTCACACAAATCAGGTTTTCCCCTCCAAACAGTGTTCATTTTCCCCAAAATCTGGGTTTTTTTTCCCAATTACTG
Source organism: Tapera naevia (assembly GCA_033556795.1). Taxonomy (NCBI): domain Eukaryota; kingdom Metazoa; phylum Chordata; class Aves; order Cuculiformes; family Neomorphidae; genus Tapera; species Tapera naevia. Next base: position 117,501 of record JAUMJJ010000640.1, on the reverse strand, counting down.
GGTTCATTTTCCCCAATATTCTTTTCTTTCCCCATCAAAAATGGGCTCATTTTCCACAAAAATTGTTTTTTCCCCCCAGACTGGGTTCATTTTCCCCTTAATCAGCTTTTTTTCCTCCCAAACTGGGTTCATTTTCACCAAAATCCTTTTTTTCCCCCCAAAAATGGGTGCATTTTCACGCAAATCAGGTTTTCCCCTCCAAACTGGGTTCATTTTCCCCAAAATCTGGTATTTCATTTCCACTCTGGGATCATTTTCCCCAAAATCAGTTTTTTTTTCCCCATTACTGGGTTAGTTTTCCCAAAATCCTTTTTTTGCCCCCTAAAACTGGGTGAAATTTCACACAAATCAGGTTTTCACCTCCCAACAGTGTTCATTTTCCCCAATATCTTCTATCTCCACTCCTCACTGTGTTCATTTTCCCCAAAATCCGGGGTTTTCCCCCAAAACTGGTTTTATTTTCCTCAAAAATGGGTTTTTCCTCCCAAAGTGGGTTCATTTTCCCCATAATCAGCTTTTTTCCTACCAAACTGGGTGCATTTTCACACAAATCAGGTTTTCCCCTCCAAACAGTGTTCATTTTAACCAAAATCTTCTATTTCAACTCCACACCGGCTTCATTTTCTCCAAAATCAGATTTATCCTCCCTAACTGGGTTCATTTTCCCCAAAATCTTGTATTTCCACTCCACACTGTGTTCATTTTCCCCAAAATCAGGGTCTTTTTCCCAAATACTGGGTTCACTTTCTCAAAAATCCTTTCCCCCCCCCCTCAAAAATGGGTTCATTTTCCTCAAAAATTGGGTTTTCCAAATTACTGGGTTCATTTTCCCCATAATCAGATTTTTTCATCACAAACTCGGTTCTTTTTCCCCAAAATCCTTTTTTTTCCACCCGAAAATGGGTGAATTTTCACACAAATCAGGTTTTCCCCTCCAAACAGTGTTCATTTTCCCCAAAATCTGGGTTTTTTTCCCAATTACTGGGTTCATTTTCCCCAATATTCTTTACTTTCCCCGTCAAAAATGGGCTCATTTTCCTCAAAAATTGTTTTTTCCCCCCAGATTGGGTTCAGTTTCCCTATAATCAGCTTTTTTTCCTCCCAAACTGGGTTCATTTTCACCAAAATCCTTTTTTTCCCCCCAAAACTGGGTGCATTTTGACACAAATCAGGTTTTCCCCTCCAAACTGGGTTCATTTTCCTCAAAATCTGTTTTTTATTCCAAATTACTGGGTTCATTTTCCCCAAAATCCTTCCCCCCCCCCTCAAAAAACGGGTTCATTTCTCTCAAAAATTGGTTTTTCCCCCCAGACTAGGTTCATTTTCCCCATAATCAGCATTTCCCTCCCAAACTGTGTTCATTTTCCCCATAATCAGCTTTTTTCCTCCCAAACAGTGTTCATTTTCCCCAAAATCCCTTTTATTACCCCCAAAACTGGGTGCATTTTGACACAAATCAGGTTTTCCCCTCCAAACTGGGTTCATTTTCCCCAAAATCTGTTTTTTATTCCGAATTACTGGGTTCATTTTCCCCAAAATCCTTTCCCCCCCCCCCCAAAAAACGGGTTCATTTCCCTCAAAAATTCGTTTTTCCCCCCAGAATAGGTTCATTTTCCCCATAATCAGCATTTTTCCTCCCAAACTGGGTGCATTTTCACACAAATCAGGTTTTCCCCTCCAAACAGTGTTCATTTTAACCAAAATCTTCTATTTCAACTCCACACCGGCTTCATTTTCTCCAAAATCAGGTTTTTATCCTCCCTAACTGGGTTCATTTTCCCCAAAATCTTGTATTTCCACTCCACACTGTGTTCATTTTCCCCAAAATCAGGGTTTTTATCCAAATACTGAGTTCACTTTCTCAAAAATCCTTTTTCCCCCCTCAAAAATGGGTTCATTTTCCTCAAAAATTGGTTTTTCCAAATTACTGGGTTCATTTTCCCCATAATCAGATTTTTTCCTCCCAAACTGGGTTCATTTTCCCCAAAATCCTTTTTTTTCCACCCGAAAATGGGTGAATTTTCACACAAATCAGGTTTTCCCCTCCAAACAGTGTTCATTTTCCCCCAAATCTGGGTTTTTTTCCCAATTACTGGGTTCATTTTCCCCAATATACTTTTCTTTCCCCCTCAAAAATGGTTTTATTTTACTCAAAAATTGTTTTTTCCCCCCAGACTGGGTTCATTTTCGCCATAATCAGCTTTTTTTTCCTCCCAAACTGGGTTCATTTTCACCGAAATCCTTTTTTTTCCCCCAAAACTGGGTGCATTTTCCCCAAAATCTTGTATTTCCACTACACACTGTGTTCATTTTCCCCAAAGTCAGGGTCTTTTTCCCAAATACTGGGTTCACTTTCTCAAAAATCCTTTTTTTCCCCCGTCAAAAATGGGTTAATTTTCCTCAAAAATTGGTTTTTCCAAATTACTGGGTTCATTTTCCCCATAATCAAATTTTTTCCTCACAAACTCGGTTCATGTTCCCCAAAATCCTTTTTTTTCCAACCGAAAATGGGTGAATTTTCACACAAATCAGGTTTTCCCCTCCAAACAGTGTTCATTTTCCCCAAAATCCGGGGGTTTCCCCCAAAACTGGTTTTATTTTCCTCAAAAATGGATTTTTCCTCCCAAAGTGGGTTCATTTTCCACAAAAATGGATTTTTCCTCCCAAAGTGGGTTCATTTTCCCCATAATCAGCTTTTTTCATACCAAACTGGGTGCATTTTCACACAAATCAGGTTTTCCCCTCCAAACAGTGTTCATTTTAACCAAAATCTTCTATTTCATCTCAACACCGGCTTCATTTTCTCCAAAATCAGGTTTTTATCCTCCCTAACTGGGTTAATTTTCCACAAAATCTTGTATTTCCACTCCACACTGTGTTCATTTTCCCCAAAATCAGGGTCTTTTTCCCAAATACTGGGTTCACTTTCTCAAAAATCCTTTTTTCCCCCTCAAAATTGGTTCATTTTCCTCAAAAATTGGGTTTTCCAAATTACTGGGTTCATTTTCCCTATAATCAGATTTTTTCCTCACAAACTCGGTTCATTTTCCCCAAAATCCTTTTTTTTTCACTCTAAACTGCGTGAATTTTCACACAAATCAGGTTTTCCCCTCCAAACAGTGTTCATTTTCCCCAAAATCTGGGGTTTTTTTCCCAAATACTGGGTTCATTTTCCCCAATATTCTTTTCTTTCCCCGTCAAAAATGGGCTCATTTTCCTCAAAAATCGTTTTTTTCCCCCAGACTGGGTTCAGTTTCCCTATAATCAGCATTTTTCCTCCTAAACTGGGTCCATTTTCACCAAAATCCTTTCCCCCCCCCCAAAACTGGGTGCATTTTCACGCAAATCAGGTTTTCCCCTCCAAACTGGGTTCATTTTCCCCAAAATCTGGTATTTCATTTCCACTCTGGGTTCATTTTACCCAAAATCAGGTTTTTTCCCCATTACTGGGTTAGTTTTCCCAAAATCCTTTTTTGCCCCCTAAAACTGGGTGAAATTTCACACAAATCAGGTTTTCACCTCCCAACAGTGTTCATTTTCCCCAAAATCTTCTATCTCCACTCCTCACTGTGTTCATTTTCCCCAAAATCCGGGGTTTTCCCTCCAAACTGGTTTTATTTTCCTCAAAAATGGGTTTCCTCCCAAACCGGGTTCAATTTCCCCATGACCAGCTTTTTTCCTCACAAACAGGGTTCATTTTCCCCAAAATCCCTTTTATTGCCCCCAAAACTGGGTGCATTTTGACACAAATCAGGTTTTCCCCTCCAAACAGTGTTCATTTTCCCCAAAATCTGGGGTTTTTTTCCCAAATACTGGGTTCATTTTCCCCAATATTCTTTTCTTTCCCCGTCAAAAATGGGCTCATTTTCCTCAAAAACCGTTTTTTTCCCCCAGACTGGGTTCAGTTTCCCTATAATCAGCATTTTTTCCTCCTAAACTGGGTTCATTTTCACCAAAATCCTTTCCCCCCCCCCGAAAACTGGGTGCATTTTCACGCAAATCAGGTTTTCCCCTCCAAACTGGGTTCATTTTCCCCAAAATCTGGTATTTCATTTCCACTCTGGGTTCATTTTACCCAAAATCAGGTTTTTTTCCCCATTACTGGGTTAGTTTTCCCAAAATCCTTTTTTGCCCCCTAAAACTGGGTGAAATTTCACACAAATCAGGTTTTCACCTCCCAACAGTGTTCATTTTCCCCAAAATCTTCTATCTCCACTCCTCACTGTGTTCATTTTCCCCAAAATCGGGGGTTTTCCCCCCAAACTGCTTTTATTTTCCTCAAAAATGGGTTTCCTCCCAAACTGGGTTCAATTTCCAAATAACCAGCTTTTTTCCTCCCAAACAGGGTTCATTTTCCCCAAAATCCCTTTTATTGCCCCCAAAACTGGGTGCATTTTGACACAAATCAGGTTTTCCCCTCCAAACTGGGTTCATTTTCCCCAAAATCTGTTCTTTATTCCGAATTACTGGGTTCATTTTCCCCAAAATCCTTCCCCCCCCCCTCAATAAACAGGTTCATTTCCCTCTAAAATTGGTTTTTCCCCCCAGACTAGGTTCATTTTCCCCATAATCAGCATTTTTCCTCCCAAACTGGGTGCATTTTCACACAAATCAGGTTTTCCCCTCCAAACAGTGTTCATTTTCCCCCAAATCTGGGTTTTTTTCCCAATTACTGGGTTCATTTTCCCCAATATACTTTTCTTTCACCCTTAAAAATGGTTTTATTTTACTCAAAAATTGTTTTTTCCCCCCAGACTGGGTTCATTTTCCCCATAATCAGCTTTTTTTTCCTCCCAAACTGGGTTCATTTTCACCGAAATCCTTTTTTTTCCCCCAAAACTGGGTGCATTTTCACGCAAATCAGGTTTTCCCCTCCAAACTGGGTTCATTTTTCTCCAAAATCTGGTATTTCATTTCCACTCTGGGTTCATTTTACCCAAAATCAGGTTTTTTTCCCCATTACTGGGTTAGTTTTCCCAAAATCCTTTTTTGCCCCCTAAAACTGGGTGAAATTTCACACAAATCAGGTTTTCACCTCCCAACAGTGTTCATTTTCCCCAAAATCTTCTATCTCCACTCCTCACTGTGTTCATTTTCCCCAAAATCCGGGGTTTTCCCCCCAAACTGGTTTTATTTTCTACAAAAATGGGTTTCCTCCCAAACTGGGTTCATTTTCCCCATAACCAGCTTTTTTCCTCCCAAACAGGGTTCATTTTCCCCAAAATCCCTTTTTTTGCCCCCAAAACTGGGTGCATTTTGACACAAATCAGGTTTTCCCCTCCAAACTGGGTTCATTTTCCCCAAAATCTGTTTTTTATTCCGAATTACTGGGTTCATTTTCCCCAAAATCCTTTCCCCCCCCTCAAAAAACGGGTTCATTTCCCTCAAAAATTGTTTTTTCCCCCCAGACTAGGTTCATTTTCCCCATAATCAGCATTTTTCCTCCCAAACTGGGTGCATTTTCACACAAATCAGGTTTTCCCCTCCAAACAGTGTTCATTTTACCCAAAATCTTCTATTTCAACTCCACACCGGCTTCATTTTCTCCAAAATCAGCTTTTTATCCTCCCTAACTGGGTTCATTTTCCACAAAATCTTGTATTTCCACTCCACACTGTGTTCATTTTCCCCAAAATCAGGGTTTTTTTCCCAAATACTGGGTTCACTTTCTCAAAAATCCTTTTTCCCCCCTCAAAAATGGGTTCATTTTCCTCAAAAATTGGTTTTTCTAAATTACTGGGTTCATTTTCCCCATAATCAAATTTTTTCCTCACAAACTATGTTCATTTTCCCCAAAATCCTTTTTTTTCCACCCGAAAATGGGTGCATTTTCACACAAATCAGGTTTTCCCCTCCAAACAGTGTTCATTTTCCCCCAAATCTGGGTTTTTTTCCCAATTACTGGGTTCATTTTCCCCAATATACTTTTCTTTCCCCCTCAAAAATGGGTTTATTTTCCTCAAAAATTGTTTTTTCCCCCCAGACTGGGTTCATTTTCGCCATAATCAGCTTTTTTTTCCTCCCAAACTGGGTTCATTTTCACCGAAATCCTTTTTTTTCCCCCAAAACTGGGTGCATTTTCACGCAAATCAGGTTTTCCCCTCCAAACTGGGTTCATTTTCCCCAAAATCTTGTATTTCCACTACACACTGTGTTCATTTTCCCCAAAGTCAGGGTCTTTTTCCCAAATACTGGGTTCACTTTCTCAAAAATCCTTTTTTCCCCCCTCAAAAATGGGTTAATTTTCCTCAAAAATTGGTTTTTCCAAATTACTGGGTTCATTTTCCCCATAATCAAATTTTTTCCTCACAAACTCGATTCATGTTCCCCAAAATCCTTTTTTTTCCACCCGAAAATGGGTGAATTTTCACACAAATCAGGTTTTCCCCTCCAAACAGTGTTCATTTTCCCCAAAATCTGGGGTTTTTTCCCAATTACTGGGTTCATTTTCCCCAATATTCTTTTCTTTCCCCGTCAAAAATGGGCTCATTTTCCACAAAAATTGTTTTTTCCCCCCAGACTGGGTTCATTTTCCCCTTAATCAGCTTTATTTCCTCCCAAACTGGGTTCATTTTCACCAAAATCCTTCTTTTCTTCCCAAAAATGGGTGCATTTTCGCGCAAATTAGGTTTTCCCCTCCAAACTGGGTTCATTTTCCCCAAAATCTGGTATTTCATTTCCACTCTGGGTTCATTTTACCCAAAATCAGGTTTTTTTCCCCATTACTGGGTTAGTTTTCCCAAAATCCTTTTTTGCCCCCTAAAACTGGGTGAAATTTCACACAAATCATGTTTTCACCTCCCAACAGTGTTCATTTTCCCCAAAATCTTCTATCTCCACTCCTCACTGTGTTCATTTTCCCCAAAATCCGGGGTTTTCCCCCCAAACTGGTTTTATTTTCCTCAAAAATGGGTTTCCTCCCAAACTGGGTTCATTTTCCCCATAACCAGCTTTTTTTCCTCCCAAATAGGGTTCATTTTCCCCAAAATCCCTTTTATTGCCCCCAAAACTGGGTGCATTTTGACACAAATCAGGTTTTCCCCTCCAAACTGGGTTCATTTTCCTCAAAATCTGTTTTTTATTCCAAATTACTGGGTTCATTTTCCCCAAAATCCTTTCCCCCCCCCTCAAAAAACGGGTTCATTTCTCTCAAAAATTGGTTTTTCCCCCCAGACTAGGTTCATTTTCCCCATAATCAGCATTTTCCTCCCAAACTGTGTTCATTTTCCCCATAATCAGCTTTTTTCCTCCAAACTGGGTTCATTTTCCCCAAAATCCCTTTTATTGCCCCCAAAACTGGGTGCATTTCGACACAAATCAGGTTTTCCCCTCCAAACTGGGTTCATTTTCCCCAAAATCTGTTTTTTTATTCCGAATTACTGGGTTCATTTTCCCCAAAATCCTTTCCCCCCCCTCAAAAAACGGGTTCATTTCCCTCAAAAATTGGTTTTTCCCCCCAGACTAGGTTCATTTTCCCCATAATCAGCATTTTTCCTCCCAAACTGGGTGCATTTTCACACAAATCAGGTTTTCCCCTCCAAACAGTGTTCATTTTACCCAAAATCTTCTATTTCAACTCCACACCGGCTTCATTTTCTCCAAAATCAGCTTTTTATCCTCCCTAACTGGGTTCATTTTCCCCAAAATCTTGTATTTCCACTCCACACTGTGTTCATTTTCCCCAAAATCAGGGTTTTTTTCCCAAATACTGGGTTCACTTTCTCAAAAATCCTTTTTCCCCCCTCAAAAATGGGTTCATTTTCCTCAAAAATTGGTTTTTCCAAATTACTGGGTTCATTTTCCCCATAATCAGATTTTTTCCTCCCAAACTGGGTTCATTTTCCCCAAAATCCTTTTTTTTCCACCCGAAAATGGGTGAATTTTCACACAAATCAGGTTTTCCCCTCCCAACAGTGTTCATTTTCCCCCAAATCTGGGTTTTTTTCCCAATTACTGGGTTCATTTTCCCCAATATACTTTTCTTTCCCCCTCAAAAATGGTTTTATTTTCCTCAAAAATTATTTTTTCCCCCAGACTGGGTTCATTTTCGCCATAATCAGCTTTTTTTTCCTCCCAAACTGGGTTCATTTTCACCGAAATCCTTTTTTTCCCCCCAAAACTGGGTGTATTTTCACGCAAATCAGGTTTTCCCCTCCAAACTGGGTTCATTTTCCCCAAAATCTTGTATTTCCACTACACACTGTGTTCATTTTCCCCAAAGTCAGGGTCTTTTTCCCAAATACTGGGTTCACTTTCTCAAAAATCCTTTTTTCCCCCCTCAAAAATGGGTTAATTTTCCTCAAAAATTGGTTTTTCCAAATTACTGGGTTCATTTCCCCATAATCAAATTTTTTCCTCACAAACTCGATTCATGTTCCCCAAAATCCTTTTTTTTCCACCCGAAAATGGGTGAATTTTCACACAAATCAAGTTTTCCCCTCCAAACAGTGTTCATTTTCCCCAAAATCCGGGGGTTTCCCCCAAAACTGGTTTTATTTTCCTCAAAAATGGATTTTTCCTCCCAAAGTGGGTTCATTTTCCCCATAATCAGCTTTTTTCCTACCAAACTGGGTGCATTTTCACACAAATCAGGTTTTCCCCTCCAAACAGTGTTCATTTTAACCAAAATCTTCTACTTCAACTCCACACCGGCTTCATTTTCTCCAAAATCAGGTTTTTATCCTCCCTAACTGGTTTCATTTTCCACAAAATCTTGTATTTCCACTCCACACTGTGTTCATTTTCCCCAAAATCAGGGTCTTTTTCCCAAATACTGGGTTCACTTTCTCAAAAATCCTTTTTCCCCCTCAAAATTGGTTCATTTTCCTCAAAAATTGGGTTTTCCAAATTACTGGGTTCATTTTCCCCATAATCAGATTTTTTCCTCACAAACTCGGTTCATTTTCCCCAAAATCCTTTTTTTTTCACCCTAAACTGCGTGAATTTTCACACAAATCAGGTTTTCCCCTCCAAACAGTGTTCATTTTCCCCAAAATCTTCTATCTCCACTCCTCACTGTGTTCATTTTCCCCAAAATCGGGGGTTTTTCTTCCAAACTGGTTTTATTTTCCTCAAAAATGGGTTTCCTCCCAAACTGGGTTCATTTTCCCCATAACCAGCTTTTTTCCTCCCAAACAGGGTTCATTTTCCCCAAAATCCCTTTTATTGCCCCCAAAACTGGGTGCATTTTGACACAAATCATGTTTTCCCCTCCAAACTGGGTTCATTTTCCCCAAAATCTGTTTTTTATTCCGAATTACTGGGTTCATTTTCCCCAAAATCCTTCCCCCCCCCTCAATAAACTGGTTCATTTCCCTCTAAAATTGGTTTTTCCCCCCAGACTAGGTTCATTTTCCCCATAATCAGCATTTTTCCTCCCAAACTGGGTGCATTTTCACACAAATCAGGTTTTCCCCTCCAGTGTTCATTTTCCCCCAAATCTGGTTTTTTTTCCCAATTACTGGGTTCATTTTCCCCAATATACTTTTCTTTCCCCCTCAAAAATGGGTTTATTTTACTCAAAAATTGTTTTTTCCCCCCAGACTGGGTTCATTTTCCCCATAATCAGCTTTTTTTTCCTCCCAAACTGGGTTCATTTTCACCGAAATCCTTTTTTTTCCCCCAAAACTGGGTGCATTTTCACGCAAATCAGGTTTTCCCCTCCAAACTGGGTTCATTTTTCTCCAAAATCTGGTATTTCATTTCCACTCTGGGTTCATTTTACCCAAAATCAGGTTTTTTTCCCCATTACTGGGTTAGTTTTCCCAAAATCCTTTTTTGCCCCCTAAAACTGGGTGAAATTTCACACAAATCATGTTTTGACCTCCCAACAGTGTTCATTTTCCCCAAAATCTTCTATCTCCACTCCTCACTGTGTTCATTTTCCCCAAAATCCGGGGTTTTCCCCCCAAACTGGTTTTATTTTCCTCAAAAATGGGTTTCCTCCCAAACTGGGTTCATTTTCCCCATAACCAGCTTTTTTCCTCCCAAACAGGGTTCATTTTCCCCAAAATCCCTTTTATTGCCCCCAAAACTGGGTGCATTTTGACACAAATCAGGTTTTCCCCTCCAAACTGGGTTCATTTTCCCCAAAATCTGTTTTTTATTCCGAATTACTGGGTTCATTTTCCCCAAAATCCTTCCCCCCCCCTCAAAAAACAGGTTCATTTCCCTCTAAAATTGGTTTTTCCCCCAGGCTAGGTTCATTTTCCCCATAATCAGCATTTTCCCCTCCAAACTGGGTTCATTTTCCCCATAATCAGCTTTTTTCCTCCCAAACAGGGTTCATTTTCCCCAAAATCCCTTTTATTGCCCCCAAAACTGGGTGCATTTTGACACAAATCAGGTTTTCCCCTCCAAACTGGGTTCATTTTCCCCAAAATCCTTTCCCCCCCCTCAAAAAACGGGTTCATTTCCCTCAAAAATTGGTTTTTCCCCCCAGACTAGGTTCATTTTCCCCATAATCAGCATTTTCCCTCCCAAACTGGGTGCATTTTCACACAAATCAGGTTTTCCCCTCCAAACAGTGTTCATTTTACCCAAAATCTTCTATTTCAACTCCACACCGGCTTCATTTTCTCCAAAATCAGGTTTTTATCCTCCCTAACTGGGTTCATTTTCCACAAAATCTTGTATTTCCACTCCACACTGTGTTCATTTTCCCCAAAATCAGGGTTTTTTTCCCAAATACTGGGTTCACTTTCTCAAAAATCCTTTTTCCCCCCTCAAAAATGGGTTCATTTTCCTCAAAAATTGGTTTTTCTAAATTACTGGGTTCATTTTCCCCATAATCAAATTTTTTCCTCACAAACTATGTTCATTTTCCCCAAAATCCTTTTTTTTCCACCCGAAAATGGGTGCATTTTCACACAAATCAGGTTTTCCCCTCCAAACAGTGTTCATTTTCCCCCAAATCTGGGTTTTTTTCCCAATTACTGGGTTCATTTTCCCCAATATACTTTTCTTTCCCCCTCAAAAATGGGTTTATTTTCCTCAAAAATTGTTTTTTCCCCCCAGACTGGGTTCATTTTCGCCATAATCAGCTTTTTTTTCCTCCCAAACTGGGTTCATTTTCACCGAAATCCTTTTTTTTCCCCCAAAACTGGGTACATTTTCACGCAAATCAGGTTTTCCCCTCCAAACTGGGTTCATTTTCCCCAAAATCTTGTATTTCCACTACACACTGTGTTCATTTTCCCCAAAGTCAGGGTCTTTTTCCCAAATACTGGGTTCACTTTCTCAAAAATCCTTTTTTCCCCCGTCAAAAATGGGTTAATTTTCCTCAAAAATTGGTTTTTCCAAATTACTGGGTTCATTTTCCCCATAATCAAATTTTTTCCTCACAAACTCGATTCATGTTCCCCAAAATCCTTTTTTTTCCACCCGAAAATGGGTGAATTTTCACACAAATCAGGTTTTCCCCTCCAAACAGTGTTCATTTTCCCCAAAATCTGGGGTTTTTTCCCAATTACTGGGTTCATTTTCCCCAATATTCTTTTCTTTCCCCGTCAAAAATGGGCTCATTTTCCACAAAAATTGTTTTTTCCCCCCAGACTGGGTTCATTTTCCCCTTAATCAGCTTTATTTCCTCCCAAACTGGGTTCATTTTCACCAAAATCCTTCTTTTCTTCCCAAAAATGGGTGCATTTTCACGCAAATTAGGTTTTCCCCTCCAAACTGGGTTCATTTTCCCCAAAATCTGGTATTTCATTTCCACTCTGGGTTCATTTTACCCAAAATCAGGTTTTTTTCCCCATTACTGGGTTAGTTTTCCCAAAATCCTTTTTTGCCCCCTAAAACTGGGTGAAATTTCACACAAATCATGTTTTCACCTCCCAACAGTGTTCATTTTCCCCAAAATCTTCTATCTCCACTCCTCACTGTGTTCATTTTCCCCAAAATCCGGGGTTTTCCCCCCAAACTGGTTTTATTTTCCTCAAAAATGGGTTTCCTCCCAAACTGGGTTCATTTTCCCCATAACCAGCTTTTTTCCTCCCAAATAGGGTTCATTTTCCCCAAAATCCCTTTTATTGCCCCCAAAACTGGGTGCATTTTGACACAAATCAGGTTTTCCCCTCCAAACTGGGTTCATTTTCCTCAAAATCTGTTTTTTATTCCAAATTACTGGGTTCATTTTCCCCAAAATCCTTTCCCCCCCCCCCTCAAAAAACGGGTTCATTTCTCTCAAAAATTGGTTTTTCCCCCCAGACTAGGTTCATTTTCCCCATAATCAGCATTTTCCTCCCAAACTGTGTTCATTTTCCCCATAATCAGCTTTTTTCCTCCAAACTGGGTTCATTATCCCCAAAATCCCTTTTATTGCCCCCAAAACTGGGTGCATTTCGACACAAATCAGGTTTTCCCCTCCAAACTGGGTTCATTTTCCCCAAAATCTGTTTTTTTATTCCGAATTACTGGGTTCATTTTCCCCAAAATCCTTTCCCCCCCCTCAAAAAACGGGTTCATTTCCCTCAAAAATTGGTTTTTCCCCCCAGACTAGGTTCATTTTCCCCATAATCAGCATTTTTCCTCCCAAACTGGGTGCATTTTCACACAAATCAGGTTTTCCCCTCCAAACAGTGTTCATTTTACCCAAAATCTTCTATTTCAACTCCACACCGGCTTCATTTTCTCCAAAATCAGCTTTTTATCCTCCCTAACTGGGTTCATTTTCCCCAAAATCTTGTATTTCCACTCCACACTGTGTTCATTTTCCCCAAAATCAGGGTTTTTTTCCCAAATACTGGGTTCACTTTCTCAAAAATCCTTTTTCCCCCCTCAAAAATGGGTTCATTTTCCTCAAAAATTGGTTTTTCCAAATTACTGGGTTCATTTTCCCCATAATCAGATTTTTTCCTCCCAAACTGGGTTCATTTTCCCCAAAATCCTTTTTTTTCCACCCGAAAATGGGTGAATTTTCACACAAATCAGGTTTTCCCCTCCCAACAGTGTTCATTTTCCCCCAAATCTGGGTTTTTTTCCCAATTACTGGGTTCATTTTCCCCAATATACTTTTCTTTCCCCCTCAAAAATGGTTTTATTTTCCTCAAAAATTATTTTTTCCCCCAGACTGGGTTCATTTTCGCCATAATCAGCTTTTTTTTTCCTCCCAAACTGGGTTCATTTTCACCGAAATCCTTTTTTTCCCCCCAAAACTGGGTGTATTTTCACGCAAATCAGGTTTTCCCCTCCAAACTGGGTTCATTTTCCCCAAAATCTTGTATTTCCACTACACACTGTGTTCATTTTCCCCAAAGTCAGGGTCTTTTTCCCAAATACTGGGTTCACTTTCTCAAAAATCCTTTTTTCCCCCCTCAAAAATGGGTTAATTTTCCTCAAAAATTGGTTTTTCCAAATTACTGGGTTCATTTCCCCATAATCAAATTTTTTCCTCACAAACTCGATTCATGTTCCCCAAAATCCTTTTTTTTCCACCCGAAAATGGGTGAATTTTCACACAAATCAGGTTTTCCCCTCCAAACAGTGTTCATTTTCCCCAAAATCCGGGGGTTTCCCCCAAAACTGGTTTTATTTTCCTCAAAAATGGATTTTTCCTCCCAAAGTGGGTTCATTTTCCCCATAATCAGCTTTTTTCCTACCAAACTGGGTGCATTTTCACACAAATCAGGTTTTCCCCTCCAAACAGTGTTCATTTTAACCAAAATCTTCTACTTCAACTCCACACCGGCTTCATTTTCTCCAAAATCAGGTTTTTATCCTCCCTAACTGGTTTCATTTTCCACAAAATCTTGTATTTCCACTCCACACTGTGTTCATTTTCCCCAAAATCAGGGTCTTTTTCCCAAATACTGGGTTCACTTTCTCAAAAATCCTTTTTCCCCCTCAAAATTGGTTCATTTTCCTCAAAAATTGGGTTTTCCAAATTACTGGGTTCATTTTCCCCATAATCAGATTTTTTCCTCACAAACTCGGTTCATTTTCCCCAAAATCCTTTTTTTTTCACCCTAAACTGCGTGAATTTTCACACAAATCAGGTTTTCCCCTCCAAACAGTGTTCATTTTCCCCAAAATCTTCTATCTCCACTCCTCACTGTGTTCATTTTCCCCAAAATCGGGGGTTTTTCTTCCAAACTGGTTTTATTTTCCTCAAAAATGGGTTTCCTCCCAAACTGGGTTCATTTTCCCCATAACCAGCTTTTTTCCTCCCAAACAGGGTTCATTTTCCCCAAAATCCCTTTTATTGCCCCCAAAACTGGGTGCATTTTGACACAAATCATGTTTTCCCCTCCAAACTGGGTTCATTTTCCCCAAAATCTGTTTTTTATTCCGAATTACTGGGTTCATTTTCCCCAAAATCCTTCCCCCCCCCTCAATAAACTGGTTCATTTCCCTCTAAAATTGGTTTTTCCCCCCAGACTAGGTTCATTTTCCCCATAATCAGCATTTTTCCTCCCAAACTGGGTGCATTTTCACACAAATCAGGTTTTCCCCTCCAGTGTTCATTTTCCCCCAAATCTGGTTTTTTTTCCCAATTACTGGGTTCATTTTCCCCAATATACTTTTCTTTCCCCCTCAAAAATGGTTTTATTTTACTCAAAAATTGTTTTTTCCCCCCAGACTGGGTTCATTTTCCCCATAATCAGCTTTTTTTTCCTCCCAAACTGGGTTCATTTTCACCGAAATCCTTTTTTTTCCCCCAAAACTGGGTGCATTTTCACGCAAATCAGGTTTTCCCCTCCAAACTGGGTTCATTTTTCTCCAAAATCTGGTATTTCATTTCCACTCTGGGTTCATTTTACCCAAAATCAGGTTTTTTTCCCCATTACTGGGTTAGTTTTCCCAAAATCCTTTTTTGCCCCCTAAAACTGGGTGAAATTTCACACAAATCATGTTTTGACCTCCCAACAGTGTTCATTTTCCCCAAAATCTTCTATCTCCACTCCTCACTGTGTTCATTTTCCCCAAAATCCGGGGTTTTCCCCCCAAACTGGTTTTATTTTCCTCAAAAATGGGTTTCCTCCCAAACTGGGTTCATTTTCCCCATAACCAGCTTTTTTCCTCCCAAACAGGGTTCATTTTCCCCAAAATCCCTTTTATTGCCCCCAAAACTGGGTGCATTTTGACACAAATCAGGTTTTCCCCTCCAAACTGGGTTCATTTTCCCCAAAATCTGTTTTTTATTCCGAATTACTGGGTTCATTTTCCCCAAAATCCTTCCCCCCCCCTCAAAAAACAGGTTCATTTCCCTCTAAAATTGGTTTTTCCCCCAGGCTAGGTTCATTTTCCCCATAATCAGCATTTTCCCCTCCAAACTGGGTTCATTTTCCCCATAATCAGCTTTTTTCCTCCCAAACAGGGTTCATTTTCCCCAAAATCCCTTTTATTGCCCCCAAAACTGGGTGCATTTTGACACAAATCAGGTTTTCCCCTCCAAACTGGGTTCATTTTCCCCAAAATCCTTTCCCCCCCCTCAAAAAACGGGTTCATTTCCCTCAAAAATTGGTTTTTCCCCCCAGACTAGGTTCATTTTCCCCATAATCAGCATTTTCCCTCCCAAACTGGGTGCATTTTCACACAAATCAGGTTTTCCCCTCCAAACAGTGTTCATTTTACCCAAAATCTTCTATTTCAACTCCACACCGGCTTCATTTTCTCCAAAATCAGCTTTTTATCCTCCCTAACTGGGTTCATTTTCCCCAAAATCTTGTATTTCCACTCCACACTGTGTTCATTTTCCCCAAAATCAGGGTTTTTTTCCCAAATACTGGGTTCACTTTCTCAAAAATCCTTTTTCCCCCCTCAAAAATGGGTTCATTTTCCTCAAAAATTGGTTTTTCCAAATTACTGGGTTCATTTTCCCCATAATCAGATTTTTTCCTCCCAAACTGTGTTCATTTTCCCCAAAATCCTTTTTTTTCCACCCTAAACAGGGTGCATTTTCACACAAATCAGGTTTCCCCCTCCAAACAGTGTTCATTTTCCCCCAAATCTGGGTTTTTTTCCCAATTACTGGGTTCATTTTCCCCAATATACTTTTCTTTCCCCCTCAGAAATGGTTTTATTTTCCTCAAAAATTGTTTTTTCCCCCCAGACTGGGTTCATTTTCGCCATAATCAGCTTTTTTTTTCCTCCCAAACTGGGTTCATTTTCACCGAAATCCTTTTTTTTCCCCCAAAACTGGGTGCATTTTCACGCAAATCAGGTTTTCCCCTCCAAACTGGGTTCATTTTCCCCAAAATCTTGTATTTCCACTACACACTGTGTTCATTTTCCCCAAAGTCAGGGTCTTTTTCCCAAATACTGGGTTCACTTTCTCAAAAATCCTTTTTTCCCCCGTCAAAAATGGGTTAATTTTCCTCAAAAATTGGTTTTTCCAAATTACTGGGTTCATTTTCCACATAATCAAATTTTTTCCTCACAAACTCGGTTCATTTTCCCCAAAATCCTTTTTTTATTCACCCTAAACTGCGTGAATTTTCACACAAATCAGGTTTTCCCCTCCAAACAGTGTTCATTTTCCCCAAAATCTGGGTTTTTTTTCCCAAATACTGGGTTCATTTTCCCCAATATTCTTTTCTTTCCCCATCAAAAATGGGCTCATTTTCCTCAAAAATTATTTTTTTCCCCCAGACTGGCTTCAGTTTCCCTATAATCAGCTTTTTTTCCTCCTAAACTGGGTTCATTTTCACCAAAATCCTTTCCCCCCCACCAAAACTGGGTGCATTTTCACGCAAATCAGGTTTTCCCCTCCAAACTGGGTTCATTTTCCCCAAAATCTGGAATTTCATTTCCACTCTGGGTTCATTTTACCCAAAATCAGTTTTTTTTTCCCCATTACTGGGTTAGTTTTCCCAAAATCCGTTTTTGCCCCCTAAAACTGGGTGAAATTTCACACAAATCAGGTTTTCACCTCCCAACAGTGTTCATTTTCCCCAAAATCTTCTATTTCCACTCCTCACTGTGTTCATTTTCCCCAAAATCGGGGGTTTTCCCCCCAAACTGGTTTTATTTTCCTCAAAAATGGGTTTCCTCCCAAACTGGGTTCAATTTCCAAATAACCAGCTTTTTTCCTCCCAAACAGGGTTCATTTTCCCCAAAATCCCTTTCATTACCCCTAAAACTGGGTGCATTTTGACACAAATCAGGTTTTCCCCTCCAAACTGGGTTCATTTTCCCCAAAATCTGTTTTTTATTCCGAATTACTGGGTTCATTTTCCCCAAAATCCTTCCCCCCCCCTCAAAAAACAGGTTCATTTCCCTCTAAAATTGGTTTTTCCCCCCAGATTAGGTTCATTTTCCCCATAATCAGCATTTTCCCCTCCAAACTGGGTTCATTTTCCCCATAATCAGCTTTTTTCCTCCCAAACAGGGTTCATTTTCCCCAAAATCCCTTTTATTGCCCCCAAAACTGGGTGCATTTTGACACAAATCAGGTTTTCCACTCCAAACAGTGTTCATTTTCCCCGAAATCTGGTTTTTATTCCGAATTACTGGGTTCATTTTCCCCAAAATCCTTCCCCCCCCCTCAAAAAACGGGTTCATTTCTCTCAAAAATTGTTTTCCCCCCCCAGACTAGGTTCATTTTCCCGATAATCAGCATTTTCCTCCCAAACTGGGTTCATTTTGCCCATAATCAGCTTTTTTCCTCCCAAACAGGGTTCATTTTCCCCAAAATCCCTTTTATTGCCCCCAAAACTGGGTGCATTTTGACACAAATCAGGTTTTCCCCTCCAAACTGGGTTCATTTTCCCCAAATTTTTTTTTTTATTCCAAATTACTGGGTTCATTTTCCCCAAAATCCTTTCCCCCCACCCTCAATAAACGGGTTCATTTCTCTCAAAAATTGGTTTTTCCCCCCAGACTAGGTTCATTTTCCCCATAATCAGCATTTTTCCTCCCAAACTGGGTGTATTTTCACACAGATCAGGTTTTCCCCTCCAAACAGTGTTCATTTTAACCAAAATCTTCTATTTCAATTCCACACCGGCTTCATTTTCTCCAAAATCAGGTTTTTATCCTCCCTAACTGGGTTCATTTTCCCCAAAATCTTGTATTTCCACTCCACACTGTGTTCATTCTCCCGCAAATCATGGTCTTTTTTGCAAATACTGGGTTCACTTTCTCAAAAATCATTTCCCCCCCTTCAAAAATGGGTTAATTTTCCTCAAAAATTGGTTTTTCTAAATTACTGGGTTCATTTTCCCCATAATCAGATTTTTTTCTTCCCAAACTGGGTTCATTTTCCCCAAAATCCTTTTTTTTCCACCCTAAACTGGGTGCATTTTCACACAAATCAGGTTTTCCCCTCCAAACAGTGTTCATTTTCCCCAAAATCTGGGGTTTTTTTTCCCAATTACTGGGCTCATTTTCCCCAATATCCTTTTCTTTCCCCGTCAAAAATGGGCTCATTTTCCTCAAAAATTTATTTTTCCCCGAGACTGGGTTCATTTTCCCTATAATTAGCTTTTTTTCCTCCTAAACTGGGTTCATTTTCACCAAAATCCTTTCTTTCCCCCCCAAAACTGGGTGCATTTTCACGCAAATCAGGTTTTCCCCGCCAAACTGGGTTTATTTTCCCCAAAATCGGGTATTTCATTTCCACTCTGGGTTCATTTTACCCAAAATCAGGTTTTTTTCCCCATTACTGGGTTAGTTTTCCCAAAATCCTTTTTTTTGCCCCCTAAAACTGGGTGCATTTTCGCACAAATCAGGTTTTCACCTCCCAACAGTGTTCATTTTCCCCAAAATCCGGGGTTTTCCCCAAAAACTGGTTTTATTTTCCTCAAAAATGGGGTTTTCCTCCCAAACTGGGTTCATTTTCCCCATAATCAGCTTTTTTCCACCCAAACAGGGTTCATTTTCCCCAAAATCCCTTTTATTGCCCCCAAAACTGGGTGCATTTTGACACAAATCAGGTTTTCCACTCCAAACAGTGTTCATTTTCCCCGAAATCTGGTTTTTATTCCGAATTACTGGGTTCATTTTCCCCAAAATCCTTTCCCCCCCCTCAAAAAACAGCTTCGTTTCCCTCAAAAATTGTTTTTTCCCACCAGACTAGGTTCATTTTCCCCATAATCAGCATTTTTCCTCCCAAACTGGGTTCATTTTCCTAATAATCAGCTTTTTTCCTCCCAAACAGGGTTCATTTTCCCCAAAATCCCTTTTATTGCCCCCAAAACTGGGTGCATTTTGACACAAATCAGGTTTTCCCCTACAGTGTTCATTTTCCCCAAAATCCTTTTTTTTCCACCCTAAACTAAGTGCATTTTCGCACAAATCAGGTTTTCCCCTCCAAACAGTGTTCATTTTCCCCCAAATCTGGGTTTTTTTCCCAACTGCTGAGTTCATTTTCCCCAATATACTTTTCTTTCCCCCTCAAAAATGGGTTTATTTTCCTCAAAAATTGTTTTTCCCCCCCAGACTGGGTTCATTTTCGCCATAATCAGCTTTTTTTTCCAAACACACTGGGTTCATTTACACCAAAGTCCTTTTTTTCCCCCCAAAACTGGGTGCATTTTCACGCAAATCAGGTTTTTCCCTCCAAACTGGGTTCATTTTCCGCAAAATCTAATATTTCATTTCCACACTGGGTTCATTTTACCCAAATTCAGGATTTTTTACCCATTACAAGGTTAGTTTTCACAAAATCCCTTTTTTCCCCCCTAAAACTGAGTGCATTTTCACACAAATCAGGTTTTCCCCTTCAAACTGGGTTCATTTTCCCCAAAATCTTGTATTTCCACTCCACACTGTGTTCATTTTCCCCAAAATCATGGTCTTTTTCCCAAATACTTGGTTCACTTTCTCAAAAATCCTTTTTCCCCCCTCAAAAATGGGTTCATTTTCCTCAAAAATTGGTTTATCCAAATTACTGGGTTCATTTTCCCCATAATCAGATTTTTTCCTCCCAAACTCAATTCATTTTCCCCAAAATCCTTTTTTTTCAACCCTAAACTGGGTGCATTTTCACACAAATCAGGTTTTCCCCTCCAAACTGGGTTCATTTTCCCCAAAATCTTGTATTTCCACTCCACACTGTGTTCATTTTCCCCAAAGTCAGGGTCTTTTTCCCAAATACTGGGTTCACTTTCTCAAAAATCCTTTTTTCCCCCTCAAAAATGGGTTCATTTTCCTCAAAAATTGGGTTTTCCAAATTACTGGGTTCATTTTCCCCATAATCAAATTTTTTCCTCACAAACTCGGTTCATTTTCCCCAAAATCCTTTTTTTTCAACCCTAAACTGCGTGAATTTTCACACAAACCAGGTTTTCCCCTCCAAACAGTGTTCATTTTCCCCAAAATCTGGTTTTTATTCCGAATTACAGTGTTCATTATCCCCAAAATCCTTTCCCCCCCCTCAAAAACCAGGTTCATTTCCCTCAAAAATTGGTTTTTCCCCCCAGACTAGGTTCATTTTCCCCGTAATCATCATTTTTCCTCCCAAACTGGGTGCATTTTCACACAAATCAGGTTTTCCCCTCCGAACACTGTTCATTTTAACAAAAATCTTCTACTTCAACTCCACACCGGCTTCATTTTCTCCAAAATCAGGTTTTTTTCCTCCCAAACTGGGTTCATTTTCCCCAAAATCTTGTATTTCCACTCCACACTCTGTTCATTTTCCCCAAAATCAGGGTCTTTTTCCCAAATACTAGTTTCACTTTCTCAAAAATCCCTTTTATCCCCCTCAAAAATGGGTTAATTTTCCTCAAAAATTGGGTTTTCCAAATTACTGGGTTCATTTTCCCCATAATCAGATTTTTTCCTCGCAAACTGGGTTCATTTTCCCCAAAATCCTTTTTTTTCCACCCTAAACTGGGTGCATTTTCACACAAATCAGGTTTTCCCCTCCAAACAGTGTTCATTTTCCCCAAAATCTGGGGTTTTTTTTCCCAATTACTGGGCTCATTTTCCTCAATATCCTTTTCTTTCCCCGTCAAAAATGGGCTCATTTTCCTCAAAAATTGATTTTTCCCCCCAGACTGGGTTCATTTTCCCTATAATTAGCTTTTTTTCCTCCCAAACTGGGTTCATTTGCCCCAAAATCCTTTTTATTCCACCCTAAACTGGGAGTATTTTCACACAAATCAGGTTTTCCCCTCCAAACAGTGTTCATTTTCCCCAAAATCTGGGTTTTATTTTCCCAATTACTGGGCTCATTTTCCCCAATATCCTTTTATTTCCCCGTCAAAAATGGGCTCATTTTCCTCAAAAATTTATTTTTCCCCGAGACTGGGTTCATTTTCCCTATAATTAGCTTTTTTTCCTCCTAAACTGGGTTCATTTTCACCAAAATCCTTTCTTTCCCCCCCAAAACTGGGTGCATTTTCACGCAAATCAGGTTTTCCCCTCCAAACTGGGTTTATTTTCCCCAAAATCGGGTATTTCATTTCCACTCTGGGTTCATTTTACCCAAAATCAGGTCTTTTCCCCATTACTGGGTTAGTTTTCCCAAAATCCTTTTTTTTCCCTCCTAAAACTGGGTGAAATTTCACACAAATCAGGTTTTCACCTCCCAACAGTGTTCATTTTCCCCAAAATCCGGGGTTTTCCCCAAAAACTGGTTTTATTTTCCTCAAAAATGGGGTTTTCCTCCCAAACTGGGTTCATTTTCCCCATAATCAGCTTTTTTCCACCCAAACAGGGTTCATTTTCCCCAAAATCCCTTTTATTGCCCCCAAAACTGGGTGCATTTTGACACAAATCAGGTTTTCCACTCCAAACAGTGTTCATTTTCCCCGAAATCTGGTTTTTATTCCGAATTACTGGGTTCATTTTCCCCAAAATCCTTTCCCCCCCCTCAAAAAACAGCTTCATTTCCCTCAAAAATTGGTTTTCCCCCCAGACTAGGTACATTTTCCCCATAATCAGCATTTTTCCTCCCAAACCGGGTGCATTTTCACACAAATCAGGTTTTCCCCTCCAAACAGTGTTCATTTTAACCAAAATCTTCTATTTCAACTCCACACCGGCTTCATTTTCTCCAAAATCAGGTTTTTTTCCTCCCAAACTGGGTTCATTTTCCTTAAAATCTTGTATTTCCACTCCACACTGTGTTCGTTTTCCCGAAAATCAGGGTTTTTTTTCCCAAATACTGGGTTCACTTTCTCAAAAATCCTTCCCCCCCCCTAAAAAATGGGTTCATTTTCCTCAAAAATTGCTTTTTCCAAATTACTGGGTTCATTTT
Source organism: Tapera naevia (assembly GCA_033556795.1). Lineage (NCBI taxonomy): Eukaryota > Metazoa > Chordata > Aves > Cuculiformes > Neomorphidae > Tapera > Tapera naevia. Next base: position 95,354 of record JAUMJJ010000640.1, on the reverse strand, counting down.
CCCCATAATCAGATTTTTTCCTCCCAAACTGGGTTCATTTGCCCCAAAATCCTTTTTATTCCACCCTAAACTGGGAGCGTTTTCACACAAATCAGGTTTTCCCCTCCAAACAGTGTTCATTTTCCCCCAAATCTGGGTTTTTTTCCCAGTTACTGGGTTCATTTTCCCCAATATCCTTTTCTTTCCCCCTCAAAAATGGGTTTATTTTCCTCAAAAATTGTTTTTTCCCCCCAGACTGGGTTCATTTTCGCCATAATCAGCTTTTTTCCTCCCAAACTGGGTTCATTTTCACCAAAATCCTTTTATCCCCCCAAAACTGGGCGCATTTTCGCGCAAATCAGATTTTCCCCTCCAAACTGGGTTCATTTTCCCCAAAATCTGGTATTTCATTTCCACTCTGGGTTCATTTTACCCAAAATCAGGTTTTTTTCCCCATTACTGGGTTAGTTTTCCCAAAATCCTTTTTTGCCCCCTAAAACTGGGTGAAATTTCACACAAATCAGGTTTTCACCTCCCAACAGTGTTCATTTTCCCCAAAATCTTCTATCTCCACTCCTCACTGTGTTCATTTTCCCCAAAATCCGGGGTTTTCCCCCAAAACTGGTTTTATTTTCCTCAAAAATGGTTTTTTCCTCCCAAACTGGGTTAATTTTCCCCATAATCATCTTTTTTTCCTCCCAAACAGTGTTCATTTTCCCCAAAATCCCTTTTATTGCCCCCAAAACTGGGTGCATTTTGACACAAATCAGGTTTTCCCCTCCAAACTGGGTTCATTTTCCCCAAATTTTTTTTTTTATTCCAAATTACTGGGTTCATTTTCCCCAAAATCGTTCCCCCCCCCCCCCTCAAAAACCAGGTTCATTTCCCTCTAAAATTGGTTTTTCCCCCCAGACTAGGTTCATTTTCCCCATAATCAGCATTTTTCCTCCCAAACTGGGTTCATTTTCCTAATAATCAGCTTTTTTCCTCCCAAACAGGGTTCATTTTCCCCAAAATCCCTTTTATTGCCCCCAAAACTGGGTGCATTTTGACACAAATCAGGTTTTCCCCTACAGTGTTCATTTTCCCCAAAATCCTTTTTTTTCCACCCTAAACTAAGTGCATTTTCACACAAATCAGGTTTTCCCCTCCAAACAGTGTTCATTTTCCCCAAAATCTGGGTTTTTTTCCCAACTGCTGAGTTCATTTTCCCCAATATACTTTTCTTTCCCCCTCAAGAATGGGTTTATTTTCCTCAAAAATTGTTTTTTCCCCCCAGACTGGGTTCATTTTCGCCATAATCAGCTTTTTTTTCCAAACACACTGGGTTCATTTACACCAAAATCCTTTTTTTCCCCCCAAAACTGGGTGCATTTTCACGCAAATCATGTTTTTCCCTCCAAACTGGGTTCATTTTCCGCAAAATCTGGTATTTCATTTCCACTCTGGGTTCATTTTACCCAAAATCAGGTTTTTTCCCCATTACTGGGTTAGTTTTCCCAAAATCCCTTTTTTCCCCCCTAAAACTGGGTGCATTTTCACACAAATCAGGTTTTCCCCTCCAAACTGGGTTCATTTTCCACAAAATCTTGTATTTCCACTCCACACTGTGTTCATTTTCCCCAAAGTCATGGTCTTTTTCCCAAATACTTGGTTCACTTTCTCAAAAATCCTTTTTCCCCCCTCAAAAATGGGTTCATTTTCCTCAAAAATTGGTTTATCCAAATTACTGGGTTCATTTTCCCCATAATCAAATTTTTTCCTCACAAACTCGGTTCATTTTCCCCAAAATCCTTTTTTTTCAACCCTAAACTGCGTGAATTTTCACACAAATCAGGTTTTCCCCTCCAAACAGTGTTCATTTTCCCCCAAATCTGGGTTTTTTTCCCAATTACTGGGTTCATTTTCCCCAATATTCTTTTCTTTCCCCATCAAAAATGGGCTCATTTTCTTCAAAACTTGACTTCCCCCCCCAGACTGGGTTCATTTTCCCCTTAATCAGCTTTTTTTCCTCCCAAACTGGGTTCATTTTCACCAAAATCCTTTTTTCCCCAAAAAAACTGGGTGCACTTTCACGCAAATCAGGTTTTCCCCTCCAAACTGGGTTCATTTTCCCCAAAATCTTGTATTTCCACTCCACACTCTGTTCATTTTCCCCAAAATCAGGGTCTTTTTCCCAAATACTTGGTTCAGTTTCTCAAAAATCCTTTTTCCCCCCTCAAAAATGGGTTAATTTTCCTCAAAAATTGTTTTTTCCAAATTACTGGGTTCATTTTCCCCATAATCAGATTTTTTCCTCCCAAACTCAATTCATTTTCCCCAAAATCCTTTTTTTTCAACCCTAAACTGGTTGTATTTTCACACAAATCAGTTTTTTTTCCTCCCAAACTGGGTACATTTTCCCCAAAATCTTCTATCTCCACTCCACACTGTGTTCATTTTCCCCAAAATCATGGTCTTTTTCCCAAATACTTGGTTCACTTTCTCAAAAATCCTTTTTCCCCCCTCAAAAATGGGTTAATTTTCCTCAAAAATTGTTTTTTCCAAATTACTGGGTTCATTTTCCCCATAATCAGATTTTTTCCTCACAAACTCGTTTCATTTTCCCCAAAATCCTTTTTTTTCCACCCTAAACTGGGTGCATTTTGACACAAATCAGGTTTTCCCCTCCAAACAGTGTTCATTTTCCCCAAAATCTGGTTTTTATTCCGAATTACAGTGTTCATTATCCCCAAAATCCTTTCCCCCCCCTCAAAAACCAGGTTCATTTCCCTCAAAAATTGGTTTTTCCCCCCAGACTAGGTTCATTTTCCCCATAATCATCATTTTTCCTCCCAAACTGGGTGCATTTTCACACAAATCAGGTTTTCCCCTCCAAACAGTGTTCATTTTAACCAAAATCTTCTATTTCAACTCCACACCGGCTTCATTTTCTCCAAAATCAGGTTTTTTTCCTCCCAAACTGGGTTCATTTTCCCCAAAATCTTGTATTTCCACTCCACACTGTGTTCGTTTTCCTGAAAATCAGGGTTTTTTTTCCCAAATACTGGGTTCACTTTCTCAAAAATCCTTTCCCCCCCCTAAAAAATGGGTTCATTTTCCTCAAAAATTGCTTTTTCCAAATTACTGGGTTCATTTTCCCCATAATCAGATTTTTTCCTCCCAAACTGGGTTCATTTGCCCCAAAATCCTTTTTATTCCACCCTAAACTGGGAGCATTTTCACACAAATCAGGTTTTCCCCTCCAAACAGTGTTCATTTTCCCCCAAATCTGGGTTTTTTTCCCAGTTACTGGGTTCATTTTCCCCAATATCCTTTTCTTTCCCCCTCAAAAATGGGTTTATTTTCCTCAAAAATTGTTTCCCCCCCCCAGACTGGGTTCATTTTCGCCATAATCAGCTTTTTTCCCTCCCAAACTGGGTTCATTTTCACCGAAATCCTTTTATCCCCCCAAAACTAGGCGCATTTTCGCGCAAATCATATTTTCCCCTCCAAACTGGGTTCATTTTCCCCAAAATCTGGTATTTCATTTCCACTCTGGGTTCATTTTACCCAAAATCAGTTTTTTTTCCCCATTACTGGGTTAGTTTTCCCAAAATCCTTTTTTGCCCCCTAAAACTGGGTGAAATTTCACACAAATCAGGTTTTCACCTCCCAACAGTGTTCATTTTCCCCAAAATCTTCTATCTCCACTCCTCACTGTGTTCATTTTCCCCAAAATCCGGGGTTTTCCCCCAAAACTGGTTTTATTTTCCTCAAAAATGGGTTTTTCCTCCCAAACTGGGTTAATTTTCCCCATAATCAGCTTTTTTTCCTCCCAAACAGTGTTCATTTTCCCCAAAATCCCTTTTATTGTCCCCAAAACTGGGTGCATTTTGACACAAATCAGGTTTTCCCCTCCAAACTGGGTTCATTTTCCCCAAATTTTTTTTTTTATTCCAAATTACTGGGTTCATTTTCCCCAAAATCCTTTCCCCCCCCCCCCTCAAAAACCAGGTTCATTTCCCTCTAAAATTGGTTTTTCCCCCCAGATTAGGTTCATTTTCCCCATAATCAGCATTTTTCCTCCCAAACTGGGTTCATTTTCCTAATAATCAGCTTTTTTCCTCCCAAACAGGGTTCATTTTCCCCAAAATCCCTTTTATTGCCCCCAAAACTGGGTGCATTTTGACACAAATCAGGTTTTCCCCTACAGTGTTCATTTTCCCCAAAATCCTTTTTTTTCCACCCTAAACTGGGTGCATTTTCACACAAATCAGGTTTTCCCCTCCAAACAGTGTTCATTTTCCCCAAAATCTGGGGATTTTCCCAAATACTGGGTTCATTTTCCCCAATATTCTTTTCTTTCCCCGTCAAAAATGGGCTCATTTTCCTCAAAAATTGTTTTTTTCCCAGTTACTGGGTTCATTTTCCCCATAATCAGTTTTTTTTCTCCCAAACTGGGTTCATTTTCACCAAAATCCTTTTTTCCCCTCAAAACTGGGTGCATTTTCACGCAAATCAGGTTTTCCCCTCCAAACTGGGTTCATTTTCCCCAAAATCTGGTATTTCATTTCCACTCTGGGATCATTTTCCCCCAAATCAGTTTTTTTTCCCCATTACTGGTTTAGTTTTCCCAAAATCCTTTTTTGCCCCCTAAAACTGGGTGAAATTTCACACAAATCAGGTTTTCACCTCCCAACAGTGTTCATTTTCCCCAAAATCTGGGTTTTTTTCCCAATTACTGGGTTCATTTTCCCCAATAGTCTTTTCTTTCCCCGTCAAAAATGGGCTCATTTTCCTCAAAAATTGTTTTTTCCCCCCAGACTGGGTTCAGTTTCCCTATAATCAGCTTTATTTCCCCCCAGACTGGGTTCATTTTCACAAAAATCCTTTTTTTCCCCCCAAAACTGGGTGCATTTTCACGGAAATCAGGTTTTCCCCTCCGAACTGGCTTCATTTTCCCCAAAATCTGGTATTTCATTTCCACTCTGGGATCATTTTCCCCAAAATCATTTTTTTCCCCCATTATTGGGTTAGTTTTTCCAAAATCCTTTTTTGCCCCCTAAAGCTGGGTGAAATTTCACACTAATCAGGTTTTCACTTCCCAACAGTATTCATTTTCCCCAAAATCCGGGGTTTTCCCCCCAAACTGGTTTTATTTTCCTCAAAAATGGGTTTTTCCTCCCAAACTGGGTTCATTTTCCACATAATCAGCTTTTTTCCTCCCAAACAGGGTTCATTTTCCCCAAAATCCCTTTTATTGCCCCCAAAACTGGGTGCATTTTGACACAAATCAGGTTTTCCCCTCCAAACTGGGTTCATTTTAACCAAAATCTTGTATTTCTACTCCCCACTCTCTTCATTTTCCCCAAAATCAGGGTCTTTTTCCCAAATACTGGGTTCACTTTCTCAAAAATCCCTTTTTTCCCCCTCAAAAATGGGTTAATTTTCCTCAAAAATTGGTTTTTCCAAATTTCTGGGTTCATTTTCCCCATAATCAGATCTTTTCCTCACAAACTCGGTTCATTTTCCCCAAAACATTTTTTTTCCCACCCTAAACTGGGTGCATTTTCACACAAATCAGGTTTTCCCCTCCAAACAGTGTTCATTTTCCCCAAAATCTGGGTTTTTTTCCAAATTACTGGGCTCATTTTCCCCAATATCCTTTTCTTTCCCCCTCAAAAATGGGCTCATTTTCCTCAAAAATTGATTTTTCCCCCCAGACTGGGTTCATTTTCCCTATAATCAGCTTTTCTTCCTCCCAAACTGGGTTCATTTTCACCAAAATCCTTTTTTTCCCCCCCCAAAACTGGGTGCATTTTCACGCAAATCAGGTTTTCCCCTCCAAACTGGGTTCATTTTCCCCAAAATCTGGTATTTCATTTCCACTCTGGGATCATTTTCCCTAAAATCTGTTTTTTATTCCGAATTACAGGGTTCATTTTCCCCAAAATCCTTCCCCCCCCCCCCCTCAAAAAACAGGTTCATTTCCGTCAAAAATTGGTTTTTCCCCCCAGACTAGGTTCATTTTCCCCATAATCAGCATTTTTCCTCCCAAACTGGGTGCATTTTCACGCAAGTCAGGTTTTCCCCTCCAAACTGGGTTCATTTTCCCCAAAATCTGGTATTTCATTTCCACTCTGGGATCATTTTCCCCAAAATCAGGTTTTTCTCTCCTTTAATGGGTTCTGTTTCCCAAAATCGTTGTTTTCCCCCAAAACTGGGTGCATTTTCATGCAAATCAGGTTTTCCCCTCCAAACAGTGTTCATTTTCCCCAAAATCTGGGTTTTTTTCCCAATTACTGGGCTCATTTTCCCCAATATCCTTTTCTTTCCCTCTCAAAAATGGGCTCATTTTCCTCATAAATTGTTTTTCCCCCCCGACTGGGTTCATTTTCCCCATAATCAGCTTTTTTTTTCCTCCCAAACTGGGTTCATTTTCACCGAAATCCTTTTATCCCCCCAAAACTAGGCGCATTTTCGCGCAAATCATATTTTCCCCTCCAAACTGGGTTCATTTTCCCCAAAATCTGGTATTTCATTTCCACTCTGGGTTCATTTTACCCAAAATCAGTTTTTTTTCCCCATTACTGGGTTAGTTTTCCCAAAATCCTTTTTTGCCCCCTAAAACTGGGTGAAATTTCACACAAATCAGGTTTTCACCTCCCAACAGTGTTCATTTTCCCCAAAATCTTCTATCTCCACTCCTCACTGTGTTCATTTTCCCCAAAATCCGGGGTTTTCCCCCAAAACTGGTTTTATTTTCCTCAAAAATGGGTTTTTCCTCCCAAACTGGGTTAATTTTCCCCATAATCAGCTTTTTTTCCTCCCAAACAGTGTTCATTTTCCCCAAAATCCCTTTTATTGTCCCCAAAACTGGGTGCATTTTGACACAAATCAGGTTTTCCCCTCCAAACTGGGTTCATTTTCCCCAAATTTTTTTTTTTATTCCAAATTACTGGGTTCATTTTCCCCAAAATCCTTTCCCCCCCCCCCTCAAAAACCAGGTTCATTTCCCTCTAAAATTGGTTTTTCCCCCCAGATTAGGTTCATTTTCCCCATAATCAGCATTTTTCCTCCCAAACTGGGTTCATTTTCCTAATAATCAGCTTTTTTCCTCCCAAACAGGGTTCATTTTCCCCAAAATCCCTTTTATTGCCCCCAAAACTGGGTGCATTTTGACACAAATCAGGTTTTCCCCTACAGTGTTCATTTTCCCCAAAATCCTTTTTTTTCCACCCTAAACTGGGTGCATTTTCACACAAATCAGGTTTTCCCCTCCAAACAGTGTTCATTTTCCCCAAAATCTGGGGATTTTCCCAAATACTGGGTTCATTTTCCCCAATATTCTTTTCTTTCCCCGTCAAAAATGGGCTCATTTTCCTCAAAAATTGTTTTTTTCCCAGTTACTGGGTTCATTTTCCCCATAATCAGTTTTTTTTCTCCCAAACTGGGTTCATTTTCACCAAAATCCTTTTTTCCCCTCAAAACTGGGTGCATTTTCACGCAAATCAGGTTTTCCCCTCCAAACTGGGTTCATTTTCCCCAAAATCTGGTATTTCATTTCCACTCTGGGATCATTTTCCCCCAAATCAGTTTTTTTTCCCCATTACTGGTTTAGTTTTCCCAAAATCCTTTTTTGCCCCCTAAAACTGGGTGAAATTTCACACAAATCAGGTTTTCACCTCCCAACAGTGTTCATTTTCCCCAAAATCTGGGTTTTTTTCCCAATTACTGGGTTCATTTTCCCCAATAGTCTTTTCTTTCCCCGTCAAAAATGGGCTCATTTTCCTCAAAAATTGTTTTTTCCCCCCAGACTGGGTTCAGTTTCCCTATAATCAGCTTTATTTCCCCCCAGACTGGGTTCATTTTCACAAAAATCCTTTTTTTCCCCCCAAAACTGGGTGCATTTTCACGGAAATCAGGTTTTCCCCTCCGAACTGGCTTCATTTTCCCCAAAATCTGGTATTTCATTTCCACTCTGGGATCATTTTCCCCAAAATCATTTTTTTCCCCCATTATTGGGTTAGTTTTTCCAAAATCCTTTTTTGCCCCCTAAAGCTGGGTGAAATTTCACACTAATCAGGTTTTCACTTCCCAACAGTATTCATTTTCCCCAAAATCCGGGGTTTTCCCCCCAAACTGGTTTTATTTTCCTCAAAAATGGGTTTTTCCTCCCAAACTGGGTTCATTTTCCACATAATCAGCTTTTTTCCTCCCAAACAGGGTTCATTTTCCCCAAAATCCCTTTTATTGCCCCCAAAACTGGGTGCATTTTGACACAAATCAGGTTTTCCCCTCCAAACTGGGTTCATTTTAACCAAAATCTTGTATTTCTACTCCCCACTCTCTTCATTTTCCCCAAAATCAGGGTCTTTTTCCCAAATACTGGGTTCACTTTCTCAAAAATCCCTTTTTTCCCCCTCAAAAATGGGTTAATTTTCCTCAAAAATTGGTTTTTCCAAATTTCTGGGTTCATTTTCCCCATAATCAGATCTTTTCCTCACAAACTCGGTTCATTTTCCCCAAAACATTTTTTTTCCCACCCTAAACTGGGTGCATTTTCACACAAATCAGGTTTTCCCCTCCAAACAGTGTTCATTTTCCCCAAAATCTGGGTTTTTTTCCAAATTACTGGGCTCATTTTCCCCAATATCCTTTTCTTTCCCCCTCAAAAATGGGCTCATTTTCCTCAAAAATTGATTTTTCCCCCCAGACTGGGTTCATTTTCCCTATAATCAGCTTTTCTTCCTCCCAAACTGGGTTCATTTTCACCAAAATCCTTTTTTCCCCCCCCCAAAACTGGGTGCATTTTCACGCAAATCAGGTTTTCCCCTCCAAACTGGGTTCATTTTCCCCAAAATCTGGTATTTCATTTCCACTCTGGGATCATTTTCCCTAAAATCTGTTTTTTATTCCGAATTACAGGGTTCATTTTCCCCAAAATCCTTCCCCCCCCCCCCCTCAAAAAACAGGTTCATTTCCGTCAAAAATTGGTTTTTCCCCCCAGACTAGGTTCATTTTCCCCATAATCAGCATTTTTCCTCCCAAACTGGGTGCATTTTCACGCAAGTCAGGTTTTCCCCTCCAAACTGGGTTCATTTTCCCCAAAATCTGGTATTTCATTTCCACTCTGGGATCATTTTCCCCAAAATCAGGTTTTTCTCTCCTTTAATGGGTTCTGTTTCCCAAAATCGTTGTTTTCCCCCAAAACTGGGTGCATTTTCATGCAAATCAGGTTTTCCCCTCCAAACAGTGTTCATTTTCCCCAAAATCTGGGTTTTTTTCCCAATTACTCGGCTCATTTTCCCCAATATCCTTTTCTTTCCCTCTCAAAAATGGGCTCATTTTCCTCATAAATTGTTTTTCCCCCCCGACTGGGTTCATTTTCCCCATAATCAGCTTTTTTTTTCCTCCCAAACTGGGTTCATTTTCACCAAAATCCTTTTTTTTTTCCCCCAAAACTGGGTGGATTTTCACGCAAATCAGGTTTTCCCCTCCAAACTGGGTTCATTTTCCCCAAAATCTGGTATTTCATTTCCACTCTGGGTTCATTTTCCCCAAAAACCGGGTTTTCTCCCCTTTACTGGGTTAGTTTTCCCAAAATCCTTTTTTTCCCCCTAAAACTGGGTGCATTTTCACACAAATCAGGTTTTCCCCTCCAAACTGGGTTCATTTTAACCAAAATCTTGTATTTCTACTCCCCACTCTCTTCATTTTCCCCAAAATCAGGGTCTTTTTCCCAAATACTGGGTTCACTTTCTCAAAAATCCCTTTTTTCCCCCTCAAAAATGGGTTAATTTTCCTCAAAAATTGGTTTTTCCAAATTACTGGGTTCATTTTCCCCATAATCAGATTTTTTCCTCACAAACTCGGTTCATTTTCCCCAAAACACTTTTTTTTCCACCCTAAACTGGGTGCATTTTCACACAAATCAGGTTTTCCCCTCCAAACAGTGTTCATTTTCCCCAAAATCTGGGGATTTTCCCAAATACTGGGTTCATTTTCCCCAATATTCTTTTCTTTCCCCGTCAAAAATGGGCTCATTTTCCTCAAAAATTGTTTTTTTCCCAGTTACTGGGTTCATTTTCCCCATAATCAGTTTTTTTTCTCCCAAACTGGGTTCATTTTCACCAAAATCCTTTTTTCCCCTCAAAACTGGGTGCATTTTCACGCAAATCAGGTTTTCCCCTCCAAACTGGGTTCATTTTCCCCAAAATCTGGTATTTCATTTCCACTCTGGGATCATTTTCCCCCAAATCAGGTTTTTTTCCCCATTACTGGTTTAGTTTTCCCAAAATCCTTTTTTGCCCCCTAAAACTGGGTGAAATTTCACACAAATCAGGTTTTCACCTCCCAACAGTGTTCATTTTCCCCAAAATCTGGGTTTTTTTCCCAATTACTGGGTTCATTTTCCCCAATAGTCTTTTCTTTCCCCGTCAAAAATGGGCTCATTTTCCTCAAAAATTGTTTTTTCCCCCCAGACTGGGTTCAGTTTCCCTATAATCAGCTTTATTTCCCCCCAGACTGGGTTCATTTTCACAAAAATCCTTTTTTTTCCCCCAAAAACTGGGTGCATTTTCACGGAAATCAGGTTTTCCCCTCCGAACTGGCTTCAATTTCCCCAAAATCTGGTATTTCATTTCCACTCTGGGATCATTTTCCCCAAAATCATTTTTTTCCCCCATTATTGGGTTAGTTTTTCCAAAATCCTTTTTTGCCCCCTAAAGCTGGGTGAAATTTCACACTAATCAGGTTTTCACTTCCCAACAGTATTCATTTTCCCCAAAATCCGGGGTTTTCCCCCCAAACTGGTTTTATTTTCCTCAAAAATGGGTTTTTCCTCCCAAACTGGGTTCATTTTCCACATAATCAGCTTTTTTCCTCCCAAACAGGGTTCATTTTCCCCAAAATCCCTTTTATTGCCCCCAAAACTGGGTGCATTTTGACACAAATCAGGTTTTCCCCTCCAAACTGGGTTCATTTTAACCAAAATCTTGTAATTCTACTCCCCACTCTCTTCATTTTCCCCAAAATCAGGGTCTTTTTCCCAAATACTGGGTTCACTTTCTCAAAAATCCCTTTTTTCCCCCTCAAAAATGGGTTAATTTTCCTCAAAAATTGGTTTTTCCAAATTTCTGGGTTCATTTTCCCCATAATCAGATCTTTTCCTCACAAACTCGGTTCATTTTCCCCAAAACATTTTTTTTCCACCCTAAACTGGGTGCATTTTCACACAAATCAGGTTTTCCCCTCCAAACAGTGTTCATTTTCCCCAAAATCTGGGTTTTTTTCCAAATTACTGGGCTCATTTTCCCCAATATCCTTTTCTTTCCCCCTCAAAAATGGGCTCATTTTCCTCAAAAATTGATTTTTCCCCCCAGACTGGGTTCATTTTCCCTATAATCAGCTTTTCTTCCTCCCAAACTGGGTTCATTTTCACCAAAATCCTTTTTTTCCCCCCCCAAAACTGGGTGCATTTTCACGCAAATCAGGTTTTCCCCTCCAAACTGGGTTCATTTTCCCCAAAATCTGGTATTTCATTTCCACTCTGGGATCATTTTCCCTAAAATCTGTTTTTTATTCCGAATTACAGGGTTCATTTTCCCCAAAATCCTTCCCCCCCCCCCCCCTCAAAAAACAGGTTCATTTCCCTCAAAAATTGGTTTTTCCCCCCAGACTAGGTTCATTTTCCCCATAATCAGCATTTTTCCTCCCAAACTGGGTGCATTTTCACGCAAGTCAGGTTTTCCCCTCCAAACTGGGTTCATTTTCCCCAAAATCTGGTATTTCATTTCCACTCTGGGATCATTTTCCCCAAAATCAGGTTTTTCTCTCCTTTAATGGGTTCTGTTTCCCAAAATCGTTGTTTTCCCCCAAAACTGGGTGCATTTTCATGCAAATCAGGTTTTCCCCTCCAAACAGTGTTCATTTTCCCCAAAATCTGGGTTTTTTTCCCAATTACTCGGCTCATTTTCCCCAATATCCTTTTCTTTCCCTCTCAAAAATGGGCTCATTTTCCTCATAAATTGTTTTTCCCCCCCGACTGGGTTCATTTTCCCCATAATCAGCTTTTTTTTTCCTCCCAAACTGGGTTCATTTTCACCAAAATCCTTTTTTTTTTCCCCCAAAACTGGGTGGATTTTCACGCAAATCAGGTTTTCCCCTCCAAACTGGGTTCATTTTCCCCAAAATCTGGTATTTCATTTCCACTCTGGGTTCATTTTCCCCAAAAACCGGGTTTTCTCCCCTTTACTGGGTTAGTTTTCCCAAAATCCTTTTTTTCCCCCTAAAACTGGGTGCATTTTCACACAAATCAGGTTTTCCCCTCCAAACTGGGTTCATTTTAACCAAAATCTTGTATTTCTACTCCCCACTCTCTTCATTTTCCCCAAAATCAGGGTCTTTTTCCCAAATACTGGGTTCACTTTCTCAAAAATTACTTTTTTCCCCCTCAAAAATGGGTTAATTTTCCTCAAAAATTGGTTTTTCCAAATTACTGGGTTCATTTTCCCCATAATCAGATTTTTTCCTCACAAACTCGGTTCATTTTCCCCAAAACACTTTTTTTTCCACCCTAAACTGGGTGCATTTTCACACAAATCAGGTTTTCCCCTCCAAACAGTGTTCATTTTCCCCAAAATCTGGGGATTTTCCCAAATACTGGGTTCATTTTCCCCAATATTCTTTTCTTTCCCCGTCAAAAATGGGCTCATTTTCCTCAAAAATTGTTTTTTTCCCAGTTACTGGGTTCATTTTCCCCATAATCAGTTTTTTTTCTCCCAAACTGGGTTCATTTTCACCAAAATCCTTTTTTCCCCTCAAAACTGGGTGCATTTTCACGCAAATCAGGTTTTCCCCTCCAAACTGGGTTCATTTTCCCCAAAATCTGGTATTTCATTTCCACTCTGGGATCATTTTCCCCCAAATCAGGTTTTTTTCCCCATTACTGGTTTAGTTTTCCCAAAATCCTTTTTTGCCCCCTAAAACTGGGTGAAATTTCACACAAATCAGGTTTTCACCTCCCAACAGTGTTCATTTTCCCCAAAATCTGGGTTTTTTTCCCAATTACTGGGTTCATTTTCCCCAATAGTCTTTTCTTTCCCCGTCAAAAATGGGCTCATTTTCCTCAAAAATTGTTTTTTCCCCCCAGACTGGGTTCATTTTCCCTATAATCAGCTTTATTTCCCCCCAGACTGGGTTCATTTTCACAAAAATCCTTTTTTTCCCCCCAAAACTGGGTGCATTTTCACGGAAATCAGGTTTTCCCCTCCGAACTGGCTTCATTTTCCCCAAAATCTGGTATTTCATTTCCACTCTGGGATCATTTTCCCCAAAATCATTTTTTTCCCCCATTATTGGGTTAGTTTTTCCAAAATCCTTTTTTGCCCCCTAAAGCTGGGTGAAATTTCACACTAATCAGGTTTTCACTTCCCAACAGTATTCATTTTCCCCAAAATCCGGGGTTTTCCCCCCAAACTGGTTTTATTTTCCTCAAAAATGGGTTTTTCCTCCCAAACTGGGTTCATTTTCCACATAATCAGCTTTTTTCCTCCCAAACAGGGTTCATTTTCCCCAAAATCCCTTTTATTGCCCCCAAAACTGGGTGCATTTTGACACAAATCAGGTTTTCCCCTCCAAACTGGGTTCATTTTAACCAAAATCTTGTAATTCTACTCCCCACTCTCTTCATTTTCCCCAAAATCAGGGTCTTTTTCCCAAATACTGGGTTCACTTTCTCAAAAATCCCTTTTTTCCCCCTCAAAAATGGGTTAATTTTCCTCAAAAATTGGTTTTTCCAAATTTCTGGGTTCATTTTCCCCATAATCAGATCTTTTCCTCACAAACTCGGTTCATTTTCCCCAAAACATTTTTTTTTCCACCCTAAACTGGGTGCATTTTCACACAAATCAGGTTTTCCCCTCCAAACAGTGTTCATTTTCCCCAAAATCTGGGTTTTTTTCCAAATTACTGGGCTCATTTTCCCCAATATCCTTTTCTTTCCCCCTCAAAAATGGGCTCATTTTCCTCAAAAATTGATTTTTCCCCCCAGACTGGGTTCATTTTCCCTATAATCAGCTTTTCTTCCTCCCAAACTGGGTTCATTTTCACCAAAATCCTTTTTTTCCCCCCCAAAAACTGGGTGCATTTTCACGCAAATCAGGTTTTCCCCTCCAAACTGGGTTCATTTTCCCCAAAATCTGGTATTTCATTTCCACTCTGGGATCATTTTCCCTAAAATCTGTTTTTTATTCCGAATTACAGGGTTCATTTTCCCCAAAATCCTTCCCCCCCCCCTCAAAAAACAGGTTCATTTCCCTCAAAAATTGGTTTTTCCCCCCCAGACTAGGTTCATTTTCCCCATAATCAGCATTTTTCCTCCCAAACTGGGTGCATTTTCACGCAAGTCAGGTTTTCCCCTCCAAACTGGGTTCATTTTCCCCAAAATCTGGTATTTCATTTCCACTCTGGGATCATTTTCCCCAAAATCAGGTTTTTCTCTCCTTTAATGGGTTCTGTTTCCCAAAATCGTTGTTTTCCCCCAAAACTGGGTGCATTTTCATGCAAATCAGGTTTTCCCCTCCAAACTGGGTTCATTTTCCCCAAAATCTGGTATTTCATTTCCACTCTGGGTTCATTTTCCCCCAAAACCGTGTTTTTTCCCCTTACTGGGTTAGTTTTCCCAAAATCCTTTTTTTCCCCCTAAAACTGGGTGCATTTTTACACAAATCAGGTTTTCCCCTCCAAACTGGGTTCATTTTCCCCAAAATCTTGTATTTCCACTCCACACTGTGTTCATTTTCCCCAAAATCAGGGTCTTTTTCCCAAATACTGGGTTCACTTTCTCAAAAATCCTTTTTTCCCCCCTCAAAAATGGGTTCATTTTCCTCAAAAATTGGTTTTTCCAAATTACTGGGTTCATTTTCCCCATAATCAGATTTTTTCCTCACAAACTGGGTTCATTTTCCCCAAAATCCTTTTTTTTCCACCCTAAACTGGGTGCATTTTCACACAAATCAGGTTTTCCCCTCCAAACAGTGTTCATTTTACCAAAAATCTGGGGTTTTTTTCCAAATTACTGGGTTCATTTCCCCCTAAATATTTTTTCCCCCTCAAAAATGAATTCAGTTTCCTTAAAAATGGGGTTTTCCCCCTAAATTGGGTTGATTTTCCACATTATCAGAAATTTTCCTCCCAGACTAGGTTCATTTTCCCCATAATCAGCATTTTTCCTACCAAACTGGGTGCATTTTCACACAAATCAGGTTTTCCCCTCCAAACAGTGTTCATTTTAAACAAAATCTTCTATTTCCACTCCACACCGGCTTCATTTTCTCCAAAATCAGTTTTTTTTCCTCCCAAACTGGGTTCATTTTCCCCAAAATCTTGTATTTCCACTCCACACTGTGTTCATTTTCCCGAAAATCAGGGTTTTTTTCCCAAATACTGGGTTCACTTTCTCAAAAATCCTTTTTTCCCCCTCAAAAATGGGTTCATTTTCCTCAAAAATTGGTTTTTCCAAATTACTGGGTTCATTTTCCCCATAATCAGATTTTTTCCTCCCAAACTGGATTCATTTTCCCCAATATCCGGGGTTTTCCCCGAAAACTGGGTTTATTTTCCTCAAAAATGGGGTTTTCCTCCCAAATTGGATTCATTTTCCCCATAATCAGCTTTTTTCCTCCCAAACAGGGTTTCATTTTCCCCAAAATCCCTTTTATTGCCCCCAAAACTGGGTGCATTTTCACACAAATCAGGTTTCCCCCCCCATACAGTGTTCATTTTCCCCAAAATCTTGTGTTTCATTTCCACTCTGGGTTCATTTTCGCCAAAATCAGTTTTTTTCTCCTTTAATGGGTTCATTTTCCCAAAATCCTTTTTTCCCCCCCAAACTGGGTGCATTTTCACACAAATCAGGTTTTCCCCTCCAGTGTTCATTTTCCCCCAAATCTGGGTTTTTTTCCCAATTACTGGGTTCATTTTCCCCAATATACTTTTCTTTCCCCCTCAAAAATGGGTTTATTTTCCTCAAAAATTGTTTTATCCCCCCAGACTGGGTTCATTTTTGCCATAATCAGCTTTTTTTTCCTCCCAAACTGGGTTCATTTTCACCGAAATCCTTTTTTTCCCCCAAAACTGGGTGCATTTTCACGCAAATCAGGTTTTCCCCTCCAAACTGGGTTCATTTTCCCCAAAATCTTGTATTTCCACTCCACACTGTGTTCATTTTCCCCAAAGTCTGGGTCTTTTTCCCAAATACTGGGTTCGCTTTCTCAAAAATCCTTTTTTCCCCCCTCAAAAATGGGTTAATTTCCCTCAAAAATTGGTTTTTCCAAATTACTGGGTTCATTTTCCCCATAATCAAATTTTTTCCTCACAAACTCGGTTCATGTTCCCCAAAATCCTTTTTTTTCCCCCCAAAAAAATGGGTGCTATTTCACACAAATCAGGTTTCCCCCTCCAAACAGAGTTCATTTTCCCCAAAATCTGGTTTTTTTTCCCCCAAAAACTGGGTGCATTTTCATGCAAATCAGGTTTTCCCCTCCAAACTGGGTTCATTTTCCTCAAAAATTGTTTTTTTCCCCCCAGACTGGGTTCATTTTCCCCATAATCAGCTTTTTTTCCTCCCAATCTGAGTTCATTTTCCCCAAAATCCCTTTTATTGCCCCCAAAATTTGGTGCATTTTGACACAAATCCGGTTTTCCCCTCCAAACTGGGTTCATTTTCCCCAAACTCTGTTTTTTTTTTTTCCGAATTTCTGGGTAGGTTTTCAACAAAATCTTCCCCCCCCCCCCCATCAAAAAAAGGGTTCATTTCCCTCAAAAATTTTTTTTTCCCCCCAGACTAGGTTCATTTTCCCCATAATCAGCATTTTTCCTCCCAAACTGGGTGCATTTTCACACAAATCTTCTATTTCCACTCCACACCGGCTTCATTTTCTCCAAAATCAGTTTTTTTTCCTCCCAAACTGGGTTCATTTTCCCCAAAATCTTGTATTTCCACTCCACACTGTGTTAATTTTCCACAAAATCAGGTTTTTTTTTCCCAAATACTGGGTTCACTTTCTCAAAAATCCTCTTTCCCCCCCTCAAAAATGGGTTCATTTTCCTCAAAAATTGCTTTTTCCAAATTACTGGGTTCATTTTCCCCATAATCAGATTTTTTTCCTCCCAAACTGGGTTCATTTTCCCCAAAATCCTTTTTTTTCCACCCTAAACTGGGTGCATTTTCACACAGATCAGGTTTTCCCCTCCAAACAGTGTTCATTTTCCCCAAAATCTGGGTTTTTTTCCAAATTACTGGGCTCATTTTCCCCAATATCCTTTTCTTTCCCCCTCAAAAATGGGCTCATTTTCCTCAAAAATTGATTTTTCCCCCCAGACTGGGTTCATTTTCCCGATAATCAGCTTTTTTTCCTCCCAAACTGAGTTCATTATCACCAAAATCCTTTTTTTTCCCCAAAAAAATGGGTGCATTTTCACGCAAATCAGGTTTTCCCCTCCAAACTGGGTTCATTTTCCCCATAATCAGCTTTTTTCCTCCCAACCAGGGTTCATTTTCCCCAAAATCCCTTTTATTGCTCCCAAAACTGGGTGCATTTTGGCACAAATCAGGTTTTCCCCTACAGTGTTCATTTTCCCCAAAATCTGTTTTTTATTCCGAATTACTGTGTTCGTTTTCGCCAAAATCCTTTTCCTCCCCCTCAAAAAACGGGTTCATTTCCCTCAAAAATTGGTTTTTCCCCCCAGACTAGGTTCATTTTCCCCATAATCAGCATTTTTCCTCCCAAACAGGGTGCATTTTCACACAAATCAGGTTTTCCCCTCCAAACAGTGTTCATTTACCCCAAAATATAATATTTCCACTCCACACTGTGTTCATTTTCTCCAAAATCAGGTTTTTTTCCTCCCAAACTGAGTTCATTTTCCCCAAAATCTTGTATTTCCACTCCACACTGTGTTCATTTTCCCCAAAATCGGGGTTTTATCCCACTTACTTGGTTTATTTTCTCAAAAATCCTTTCCCCCCCCCCCTCAAAAATGGGTTCATTTTCCTCAAAAATTGTTTTTTCCAAATTACTGTGTTCATTTTCACCATAATCAGATTCTTTCCTCCCAAACTGTGTTCATTTTCCCCAAAATCCTAATTTTCCCCCAAAACTGGGTGCATATTCACACAAATCAGATTTTTCCCTCCTAAATCTGTTCATTTTCCACAAATTCTTCTATTTCCACTCCACACTGTTTTAATTTTCCCCAAAATCAGGGTTTTTTTTCCCAATTACTGGGTTCATTTTCCCCAATATCCTTTTTTTTCCCCTCAAAAATGGGTTTATTTTCCTCAAAAATTGTTTTTTCCCCCCAGACTGGGTTCTTTTTCCCCATAATCAGATTTTTTTTCCTCCCAAACTGGGTTCATTTTCACCAAAATCCTTTTTTTTCCGCCAAAACTGGGTTCATTTTCCTTAAAAATGGGGTTTTCCCCAAAACTGGGTTCATTTTCTGCATAAATAGCTTTTATCCTTCAAAACTATGTTCATTCTGCACAAAATCCTTATTACCCCCCCAAACTGGATGCTTTTTCCCCAAAATCAGGTGTTCCCCTCCAAACAGTGTTGATTTTCTCCAAAATCATCTATTTCAACTCCACACTGGGTTCATTTTCCCCAAAATCCTTTTTCTCCCCCCAAAAATGGGTACATTTTCACTCAAAACAGGTTTTCCCCTCCAAACTGATTTCATTTTCTCCAAAATCTTCTATTTCCATTCCACACTGGGTTCATTTTCCCCAAAATCAGGATTTTTTTCTCCATTACTGGGTTCATTTTCCCAAAAATCATTTTTTTCCCCAAAACTGTGTTCATTTTCCCCAAAATATGTTTTTTTCCATCAAAAATGGGTTTATTTCCCTAAATATTGGGTTTTCCCCACCAAATTGTGTTCATTTTCTCCAAAACCTGGTTGTTTTACCCCAATTACTGGCTTTATTTCCAAAAAAAATTTTTCCCTCAAAACTGGGTTCATTTTCATCAAAAACGGGTTATCCCCTCCAAACTGGGTTAATTTTCCCCATAATCAGATTCTTTCCTCCTAAACTGGGTTCATTTTCCCCAAAATCCTTTTTTTCCCCAAAACACTGGGTACATTTTCACACAAATCTAGTTTTCCCCTCCAGTGTTCATTTTCCCCAAAATCAGTTTTTTTCCCCAATACTGGGTTCATTTCCCCAAAATCGGTTTTTTTCCCCCAAAACTGGGTTCATTTTCCCCCAAATCGGATTTTTTCCTCCCAAACTGGGTTGATTTTCCTCAAAGTCATTTTTTTTCGAGCAAAACTCGGTTCATTTCCCTACAAGTCGTTTCCCCAACCCCAAACTCTGTTGATTTCCCCAAAAAAATCGGGTTTTTTACCCAATTACTGCGTTCATTTTCCCCAAAATATTTTTTTCCCCCCAAAACTGGATTCATTTTCCTTAAAAACGGGTTTTTCCACAAAACTGGGTTCATTTTCCACATAATCAGAATTTTTCCTCCGAAACTACGTTCATTTTCCACAAAATCCCTATTAACCCACAAAACTGGGTACATTTTCACACAAATCAGGTTGTCCCTTCCAAACTGATTTCATTTTCCTCAAAATCTTCTATTTCCACTCAACACTGGGTTCATTTTCCCCAAAATCAGGATTTTTTCCCCATTACTGGGTTCATTTTCCCCAAAATAATTTTTTCCCCCCCAAAAATGGGTTCATTTTCCCCAAAATATGTTTTTTCCACCAAAACTGGGTTTATTTGCCTACATATCGGGTTTTCCCCACCAAATTGTGTTCATTTTCCCCAACATATGGATTTTTGAACCAGTTACTGGCTTTATTTCCCCAAAATCTTTTTTTTCCTTCAAAACTCGGTTCATTTTCATCAAAAATGTTTTTTTCCTCCCAAACTGTGTTCATTTTCCCCAAAATCCTTTTTTCCCCCAAAAAACTGGGTGCATTTTAACACAAATCAAGTTTTCCCCTCCAAACCGTGTTCATTTTCCCCAAAATCTGGGTTTTCCAATTACTGGGTTAATTTCCCCAAAATTATTTTTTTTTCCCCCCCAAACTGGGTTAAGTTTTGTTAAGTAACTGGGTTAACAGTTAAGTAACTGGGTTAAGTAACTGGGTTAACAGTTTGGGGGGAAAACCCAACTTGTAGGTAAATGGACCCAGTTTTGGTGGAAAAAAAAACGATTTTGGGGAAAATGAACCGTGCTTCGGGGGAAAAATTATTTTGGGGAAATGAACCCAGTAATTGGGAAATAAACCTGGATTTGGGGGAAAATGAAATCAGTTTGGAGGGGAAAATCTCATTTGTGTGAAAATGCAGCCAGTTTTGGGGGGGGGGGGGGGGGGGGGGGGGGGGACACGATTTTGGGAAAATGAACTCAGTTTCGGTGGAAAAAACCCGATTTTGGGGAAATGAATCCAGTAATGGGGAAAAAATTATTTTGGGGAAAATGAACCCAGTGTGGAGTGGAAATAGAAGATTTTTGGAAAATGTAATCAGTTTGGAGGGGAAAACCAGATTTGTGTGGAAATGCAGCCAGTTTTGGGGGGATAAAAAAGTATTTTGGGGAAAATGAACCCATTTTTGGAGGAAAAATGCTGATTATGGGGAAAATGAACCCATTTCGGGGTAAAAAAAACCCCGTTTTTGAGGAAAATGAACTAAGTTTTGGTTGAAAAAAATAATTTTGGGGAAAATGAACCCAGTAATTGGAAAAAGAAACAGATTTTGGGAAAAAAGAACAGAATTTGGGGAGGTAAAACCCAACTTGTATGGAAATGAACCCACTTTCAGTGGAAAAGAACCCCGATTTTAGGGAAAATGAACCCAGCTTGGGAGGAAAAAAACCGATTTTGGCAAAAATGAACCCAGTGTGGAGTGGAAATAGAAGATTTTGGGGGAAATGAACACTGTTTGGAGGGGAAAACTTGTTTTGTGTGAAAATGCACCCAGTTTTGGGGGGAGAAAAAGGATTTTGGGGAAAATGAACCCAGTTTGGGAGGAAAAAAGCTGATTATGGGGAAAATGAACCCAGTTATGGGGGAAAAAACCATTTTTGAGGAAAATGAACGAATTTTTGAGGGGGGGGGAAGATTTTGTGGCAAAATGAACCCAGTAATGGGGAAAAAAACTGATTATGGGGAAAATGACCCAGTGTGGAGTGGAAATAAAAGATTTTGGGGAAAATGAACACTGGAGGGGAAAAACCTGATTTGTGTGAAAATGCACCCAGTTTTGGTGGGAAAAAAGGGGATTTGGGGGAAAATGAACCCAATTTGGGAGGAAAACACCCGATTTTGGGGAAAATGAATCAGGTCGGGGGGAGAAAAAACCCTCATTTTCCTCAAAATATGTTTTATTCCAGCAAAACTGGGTTAATTTCCCTACAGATTGGGATTTCACGACCAAACTGTGTTCATTTTCCCCAAAATCCATGGGTTTTTTTCCCAATTACTGGGTTCATTTCCCCAAAATTTTTTTTTACCCCAAAACTGGGTTCATTTTCTCAAAAACGGGTTTTCCCCCCCGAATCTGGGTTCATTTTCCCCATAATCTTTTTTCCTCCCAATCTGGTTTCATTTTCCCCTAAATCTGTTTTTTTTCCCCAAAAAGTGGGTTCATTTCCCTACAAACTTGGTCCCCCCCCCCCCCCCCCCCCCAAACTGTGTTCATTTTCCCCATAATCCAGGTTTTTTTAAACAATTACTGGGATCATTTTCCTCAAAATATGTTTTTTCCACCAAAATTGGGTTTGTTTTCCTCAAAAACGCGTTTTTACCCCCAAAACAGTGTTCATTTTCCCCAAAATCCTCTATTTCCTCTCCACACTGGGTTAATTTTCTACAAAATCGGGTCTTTCTTCCACCAAAACTTTGTTCATTTCTCTAAAAACTGGGTTTCCCCCCAAACTGGGTTCATTTTCCCCATAATCATTTTTTCTCCCCATAACTGGGTTCATTTTCCCAAAATCTCTTTTTTTCCCCCAAAAACTGGTTGCATATTTACACAAATCATGTTTTCCCCTCCACTCTGGGTTCATTTTCCACAGAATCTGTTTTTTTCCACCTTAACTGTGTTCCGTTCCCTACAAATTGGGTTTTCACCCACCAAACTCTGTTCATTTTCCCCATAATCAGTTTTTTCCCCATTACTGGGTTCATTTTCCCCATAACTGGGTTTATTTTAGTCAAAAACGTTTTTTTCCCCACAAACTGGCTTCATTTTCCCCATAATCAGCTTTTTTCCTCCCAAACTGGGTGCATTTCTCCCAAAAACTGAAATGACTGTTCCTCAGGGAGGCAAGAAGAAGACTGCCGGGATGTCTGTAGAACCGTGGCGAGAGGCAGCTTTCCGAACGGCTTCACTTTAGAGAGCTAGCCGGTAAGAGAAGGCGGTGTCTCCGGACCAATGTAATATTTGTCTCCTGAACAACGTAATGTTTGCAGCTGAAGCCTACTGGGGGGAACTGGGGGGGAAACCCAATTTGTACAGAAAGGAACACAGTTATGGTGGAAAAAAACCCCAGATTCTGGGGAAAATGAACCCAGAGTGGAGATGAAATAGCACATTTTGGGTAAAATGAACCCAATTTGGAGGGAAAAACATCATTTGTGTGAAAATGCACCCAGTGTTTTGCGGAAAAAAAAAGGATTGTGGGGAAAATGAACACTGTTTGGGAGGAAAGAAGCTGATTATGGGGAAAATGAACACTGTTTGGAGGGTAACACCTTATTTTGGGGAAAAACATTCAGTTTTGTGGGGAAATAAGGATTTTGTGGAAAATGAACATAGTTTCGGAGGATAAAAGCTATTTATGCAGAAAATGAACCCAGTTTGGGGTAAAATACACGTTTTTAAGGCAAATGAACCAAATTTGGGTAAAAAAATTATTTTGGGGAAAATGAACCCAGTAATTGGGTAAAAAATCCGAATTTGGGGGAAAATGAACACAGTTTCGGAGGAAAAAAAACCCGATTATGGGGAAAATGAACCCAGTTTTGGGGAAAAAAATTATTTTGGGGAAAATGAACCCAGTAATGGGGATAAAAAACCTGATTTTGGGGAAAATGAACCCAGTGTTTCAGAGGAAATAGAAGATTTTGGGGAAAATGAAATCAAAAATTCACCAAAAATTTAACAAAAAATTTCACCAAAATCATTATTTCCCTCCCAAAACTGGATTCATTTCCCCCAAAATCGGATTTTTTCCTCCCAAACTCGGTTCACTTTCCCCAAAATCCTTTTTTTTCAACCCTAAACTGGGTGCATTTTCACACAAATCAGGTTTTCCCCTCCACTGTTAATTTTCCCCAAAATCTGGGTTTTTTTCCCCAATTACTGGGTGTATTTTCCCCAATATCCTATATTTTCCCCATCAAAAGTGGGTTCATTTTCCTCAAAAATTGCTTTTTTCCCCCAGACTGGGTTCTTTTTCCTCATAATCAGCAATTTTTCCCTCCAAAACTAGGTTCATTTTCCGCAAAATCCCTATTAACCCCCAAAACTGGGTACATTTTCACACAAATCAGGTTTTCCCCTCCAAACAGATTTCATTTTCTGCAAAATCTTCTATTTCCATTCCACACTGGGTTCATTTTCCCCAAAATCAGGATTTTTTTCTCCATTACTGGGTTCATTTTCCCCAAAATCATTTTTTTCCCCCAAAACTGCGTTCATTTTCCCCAAAATATGTTTTTTTCCATCAAAAATGGGTTTATTTCCCTAATATTGGGTTTTCCCCACCAAATTGTGTTCATTTTCTCCAAAACCTGGTTGTTTTACCCCAATTACTGGCTTTATTTCCAAAAAAAATTTTTTTCCCTCAAAACTGGGTTCATTTTCATCAAAAACGGGTTATCCCCTCCAAACTGGGTTAATTTTCCCCATAATCAGATTCTTTCCTCCTAAACTGGGTTCATTTTCCCCAAAATCCTTTTTTTCCCCAAAACACTGGGTACATTTTCATACAAAAATCTAGTTTTCCCCTCCAGTGTTCATTTTCCCCCAAATCAGGTTTTTTCCCCATTACTGGGTTCATTTCCCCCAAATCGGTTTTTTTCCCCCAAAACTGGGTTCATTTTCCCCAAAATCGGATTTTTTCCTCCCAAACTGGGTTGATTTTCCCCAAAGACAGTTGTTTTCGAGCAAAACTCGGTTCATTTCTCTACAAGTCGTTCCCTCCCCCCCCAAACTCTGTTGATTTCCCCCAAAATTCGGGTTTTTTTTTCCCAATTACTGGGTCCATTTTCCCCAAAATAATTTTTTCCCCCAAAACTGGTCTCATTTTCCTTAAAAACGGGTTTTTCCCCCCAAACTGTGTTCATTTTCTGCATAATCAGCATTTTTTCCTCTGAAACTAGGTTCATTTTCCACAAAATCCCTATTAACCCCCAAAACTGGGTACATTTTCATACAAATCAGGTTGTCCCCTCCAAACTGATTTCATTTTCCTCAAAATCTTCTATTTCCACTCAACACTGGGTTTTTTCCTCACAGAGTGGGTTAATTTTCCCAAAAAATATTTCTTTACCCCAAAACTGGGTTCATTTTCCCCAAAATATGTTTTTTCCACCAAAACTGGGTTTATTTCCCTACAAATTAGGTTTTCCCCACCAAACTGGGTTCTTTTTTAATCAAAATCCGGGTTTTTTACCCAATTACTGGGTTCATTTTCCCCAAAATTATTTTTTTCCCCAAAACTAGGTTCATTTTCCTTGAAAACGGGTTTTTCCACAAAACTGGGTTCATTTTCCATATAATCAGCTTTTTTCCTCCGAAACTAGGTTCATTTTCCATAAAATCCTTATTTCCCCCAAAACTCAGTTCATTTTCACACAAATCAGGTTTTCCCCTCCTATCTGATCTCATTTTCCCCAAAATCTTCTATTTCCATTCCACACTGGGTTCATTTTCACAAAAATCATTTTTTTCCCCCCAAAACTCGGTCCATTTTCCCCAAAATATGTTTTTTTCCACCAAAAGTGGGTTCACTTCCCTACATATTTGGTTTTCCCTACCAAACTGGTTCAATTTTCCCCCAAATTAGTGTTTTTTAACCAATTACTGCGTTCATTTCCCCCAAAATAATTTTTCCCCCCAAATGGGGTTCATTTTCCGCATAATCAGATTTTTTCCTCCAAAACTAGGTTCATTTTCCACAAAATCCTTTTTCCACCCCCAAAACTGAGTGCATTTTCACACAAATCAGGTTTTACCCTCCAAACTTAGTTCATTTTCCCCCAAACCTTCTATTTCCACTCCACACTGGGTTCGTTTTCCCCAAAATAGGCCTTCCAAACTGTGTTCATTTTCCACAAAATTTGGGATTTTTACCCAATTACTGGGTCATTTTGCCCAAAATCCTTTTTGTTCCCCCCAAACCTGGCTGCATCTCCACACAAATCAGGTTTTCCCCTCCAAACAGCGTACATTTTCCCCAAAATCTTTTATTTCCACTCCACACTGGGTTCATTTTCCCCAAAATCAAAGTTTTTTTAACCATTACTGGTTTCATTTTCCCCAAAATCATTTTTTCCCCTACAACTGGTTTCATTTTCCCCAAAATATATTTTTTTCCACAAAACTGGGTTTATTTCCCTACAAATTGGGTTTTCCACACCAAACTGGGTTCATTTTCCCCAAAATCAGGGTTTTTTACCCGATTACTGGCTTTATATCCACAAAATATTTCCCCCCCCCCAAACTGGGTTAATTTTCCCCATAATCAGCTTCTATTCTCCCAAACTGGGTTCATTTTCCCCAAAATCCTTTTTATCTTCAAAACACTGGGTGCATTTTCACACAAATCAAATTTTCCCCTCCAAACAGTGTTCATTTTCCCCAAAATCAAGTTTTTTCCCCCAAAACTGGGTTCATTATCACCAAAATCGTTTTTTTCCCCCCAAACTGGTTTCATTTTCCCCATAATCAGCTTTTCCCCTCCAAACTGTGTTTATTTTCCCAAAAATCAGTTTTTTTCCCCAAAAAATGGGTTTATTTTCCCCAAAATCCCTTTTTCCCCCAAAACACTGGGTGCATTTTCATATAAAAATCTAGTTTTCCCCTCCAGTGTTCATTTTCCCCAAAATCAGTTTTTTTCCCCTTACTGGGTTAATTTCCCCCAAATCGGTTTTTTTCCCCCAAAACTGGGTTCATTTTCCCCAAAATCGGATTTTTTCCTCCCAAACTGGGTTGATTTTCCCCAAAGACAGTTGTTTTCGAGCAAAACTCGGTTCATTTCTCTACAAGTCGTTTCCCCCCCCCGCCAAACTCTGTTGATTTTCCCTAAAATTCGGGTTTTTTTTGCCCAATTACTGGGTCCATTTTCCCCAAAATCAGTTTTTTTCCCCCAAAACTGGGTTCATTTTCCTTAAAAATGGGTTTTTCCCCCAAAACCGTGTTCATTTTCTGCATAATCAGCATTTTTTCCTCCGAAACTAGGTTCATTTTCCACAAAATCCCTATTAACCCCCCAAACTGGGTACATTTTCACACAAATCAGGTTGTCCCCTCCAAACTGATTTCATTTTCCTCAAAATCTTCTATTTCCACTCAACACTGGGTTCATTTTCCCCAAAATCAGGGTTTTTTCCTCCCAGAGTGGGTTAATTTTCCCAAAAATCATTTCTTTACCCCAAAACTGGGTTCATTTTCCCCAAAATATGTTTTTTTCCACCAAAACTGGGTTTATTTCCCTACAAATTAGGTTTTCCCCACCAAACTGGGTTCTTTTTT
This sequence comes from Tapera naevia, assembly GCA_033556795.1. NCBI lineage: Eukaryota > Metazoa > Chordata > Aves > Cuculiformes > Neomorphidae > Tapera > Tapera naevia. The sequence continues at coordinate 68,611 of JAUMJJ010000640.1, read as the reverse complement.
AATCAAAATCCGGGTTTTTTACCCAATTACTGGGTTCATTTTCCCCAAAATTAATTTTTTCCCCAAAACTGGGTTCATTTTCCTTGAAAACGGGTTTTTCCGCAAAACTGGGTTCATTTTCCATATCAGATTTTTTCCTCCAAAACTGTTGCCTTCATTTTCCGAAGGCTCGACCTGGTTCAGGAATGGTACGGCGGCCCCACCCCGGCCGCTCGGGCCATCAGCTCACAGACACCAGCGTGGTGGATGGTTAAAGGCAAAAGGCTAATGGCCTTTATTGATAGATAACACCGGCTTATGTAGTCAAGGTCTACGATGTCACTTCCGTCTGCTTACATCATCAACTAAACACCATTGGCTAATGGGAGAGGGGCCCTATCTTTCCGTACATCGCGAGATTTTCCGGTCGCCGGACCCTAGCTACCAACATCTCCCCCCTCCCCATGCTTAATTAAATTGACTAGAATAGAATAAATTTAAAGATATTCTTAACATGTACCATGGTACTTCTTATCTTATCTTATCTTATCTTATCTTATCTTATCTTATCTTATCTTATCTTATCTTATCTTATCTTATCTTATCTTATCTTATCTTATCTTATCTTATCTTATCTTATCTTATCTCATCTCATCTCATCTCATCTCATCTCATCTCATCTCATCTCATCTCATCTCATCTCATCTCATCTCATCTCATCTCATCTCATCTCATCTCATATTATCTTGTCAATGTATAAAACTTATATAACTTATAAACTTAACTTACTTAACTTATAAAAGTTACAAACTTATAAAACTTATAAAACTTATAACTTACGACTTACAACCTTATAAAACTTATCTTATAAAACTTATAAAGTTATAAAACTTATAAACTTACTTATAAATCTTATCATCTTATAAAGACGACTATGACTAACAAAGTGCAACTTGAAATCGTAAGGATAGCTTGAGGTCAACCTGAGAGAAAAAACATAAGGCACACTTTAGTCTAATTATTAGTGTTCTATAAATGTAACATTAACTCTTTCTAGCTGACTTTTAAACTACTTCTTAAAATAAGGAAAGAGATCGTTCCAGAGCAGATATAGATTTCTCAGTTCTTTGGTCTTCATCAATAACGGCTTGTAGTTGACATAGGCCTCGCTGTTGGATCATCAGGTGTAGGCACGGTGCTTGCCGATTGATCATCTTCTCCTGCCACTGGAACGTTCAGAAATGCCCAATGATCTGGTTCTGTGAACAAAAACTCACAGCTTTCATTAGTTTCATTCTGAAGATCTGGTTTGATAGACTTAAGCGGGCACCACTTAACTCTACCATCTTTTTTGACAGCAGCATACCCTCGCCCCGTCAGAACTAGTTTCCATCCTCGTTCCCATTCTCCCAGCTCATTTCTGACTATGACTGATGGACCTTCTTCTAGTGCTTTAGTGGCCCAATGTTTTTGGGTGGGACTAATCTCCTCCTGCCCCCTAGGGAATTGATTAAGTGCTAGCAGAGCAGTTGTTAGGAGACGTGCCTGGTCTCCTGAGGGAATGGTGTTGACAAACCCTTCTGTTTTTGCTAATACCTCCAATTTAGATTTCAAAGTTTGATTTGCCCGTTCCACTATAGCTTGTCCTGTGCTATTATATGGAATGCCATGTATTAAGGTAATACCCCACTTCAAAGTGAATGCTTGAACTGATTTAGACACAAAATTTGGACCGTTATCTGTTTTGATCTGATTAGGGATACCAAGCCAGGCCATAGCTGTCAGCCAATGTTGAATGGTTGCTTTAGAGTCAGCCTTAAGGTGCTGAGTGGCCACAATCATTCCACTGTATGTGTCTACAGTCACAGCTAGCCATGCTCGAGGTTTTAATAATTGGCAAAGTGTGAAATCTGTTTGCCACACCTCGGATGCTTTAAGACCTCTAGGATTCACTCCGCTCGACCACAGTGGTGCTTTCTGACAGTGGGGAAATGTAGCCACTACATGTTTTGCGTCAGTGATTGAAATGCCACATCTCTTTGCTAACGCTTTAGCTCCGATGTGAAGAGACTCGTGTAACTGCCGAGCATCTCTCAATGCCCACAGTCCTTTTGCAGCAGCATCTGCTTTATCATTACCTATTTGGAAAAACCCTTTAATTGGGCTGTGGCTATTGACGTGGATGACTGATATAGTGCCCTGTCGAGAGTAAAGTGCTTCTTGTAACATTAGGGCTGTTGTGGACGTTGACACGCCAGGCCCTGACATGGCCAAGCAAAGTGTAGCCACAAATATGGAATCAGTTACTATGTTGAGATGTTCTGTAGGGAACAGTCCACATGCTAGTACTATAGCTGCTGCTTCTAGTTGCTGGACAGAAAGAGCACAGTCGGTCATTTTAATGCTGTGCCATTCTCCTTCCGATTGCCATACAGCTGTCGCGGTTGAAGTTGTTGAGGATGCGTCTGTAAAGACTGTTGGTCCCGGCTGGGGCCGGTCCATGATCTTACATGGAAGGTCGATGTTAACTATTGCCAGCATTTGAGTCCAGGGGGGCTTTGCGGCGTAACAAAGTTCTCAATCAAATCCTGCAAGAGCTATGGCAAGATATTCTGACATTGCCACTGACTGCGTTGGGAGCTGTTTACGAAAGGGCAAGCATATTCTGGCGGGTTCAATGCCTAGATGTCTTAGGGCGAGTTTCCTGCCTTTCATGATGAGATTACCAAGGCACTCGATTCCTGGAGAGAATGCACATGACGGCTTTCCTAGGACTATCCATTGTATTGGTCGGGCTTTTTCAGTAGGGCCCTGGGCTAGTGCTCCTACTCCTCCCTTTTCTGTAAAGTGCACATAGAGATCAAGTGGTATATTTGGGTTCCACCTAGCGAGCATGCTTGATGACATCTGTTGTTCGATAAAATCGAGAGAGTTCATTGCTTCTATTGTCAGGGCTTTTTGTTCCCATGGATTCTTTCCTTTCAGAAGATCATGCAGAGGAGCCATAATTTCAGGAGGAATTAAAACAATGTTACGGAGCCATTGCAAGGACCCCACTAACTGTTGCATATCATGGAGTGTCTTAATGTTCTGATTAATTTTTATTTGAGGGGGTGTTACGTAAGAATTTGCGATCCCTACTCCCAAAAAAGTTACACATGGTCCTCTCTTAATTTTTGCACTCGCAATTTCAAACCCGTGTACTTTTAGAGTTTCGGAAACCGTTGACACTAGCTGGTCCACTTGAGTCACCGATGTTGCTGCAATTAAAATATCATCCATATATTGAATGATAGTTGCAGTCGGGTTATGGCACCGGACTGGTGCCAATGCCTGATCCACTGTGATCTGACAGATAGTGGGTGAGTTGACCATTCCTTGGGGCAACACTTTCCACTGGAAGCGTAGGTTGGGGCGTTGGCTGTTTGGAAACACTACAGAAAAAGCAAACCGTTCTTTGTCCTCTTCGTGCAAGGGTATCGAAAAGAAACAGTCTTTAATATCAAGGACAGCACAAGGTTGTCCCTCAGGTATCATAGCGTTCATAGGCAATAGTGTTTGAACAGGACCCATAGGTTGGATTATCTTATTTACTTCATGCAGGTCATGGAGGAGACGAAACCCCTCGCCAGTTCGTTTGGGTATTACAAAAACTGGGGTGTTCCACGGACTAGTGGAGGGCTCTATGTGACCTTTTAGTAACTCACGATCAACCAGCTCAAGAAGAGCATCCATTCGACACATGCATTCTTAATTTCTTCCCAATTCGTGAAAGGCATTTTCTTTCCCCGTGATCTCTTTTTATTGCGGACATTTTTGCTTTTAACTCTGTCTATTTCTATCTCCTCCGACTCCGACTCCGAATCGGATTCCAGCCACTTGTCGCCGCAGGTATCTGATTCGAGACCGGAACTCGACTGAATGGTAACTTCCGGGCTCCGGTACATTTTGCTCAGACTCCGACCCCGCCCACTTCCCTTCCGAGCGGGCCGTCCCCCTTGTCTTGGCTCGCTCCGCCCCCTACTCCTCCTATGGCCATTCTGATTGGCCGCTCCACGCCTCTCGCACACGCCTCTCTTTCCTTCTCTGCCACGCCTATCGACTTTCTCTTTTTCGTTCTCCTTTACGTTCTCTTTTCCGCTCTCCTCCTTTTCCCGTCCGCACGCGCATGTCAGTTCGTGCACTTCCTCCCTTTTCGTGCCGTTGGTCTCGCCCCGCCCCCACTCTCGCTGCTCGGCGCCATCTTGGGGCGCATAGGGCGGCGGCTTAGGCCAAGCCTCTTGAGATTCTGATTGCGCAGCGGCGCCCTTGACCTCCTCCAGTAAGTTACCCCAAAAGGTTTTTGCTTGTTCCTGTCCCTCCGTAAGGGGTATGGGATTCAGGGATTGAGGGGATGTATCACCCTCTGGCAGAGCTTTAGGAGCAGCAGAATTATTATCGCCTGGGGGGTGCGATGTCTGCGTGTCCGCCCCGACTCCCACTTTCGAGGTGACCATGAAACAATCTCTTGCTGCCCGCAAAGTCTCCTGCCCTTGTATAGCTTTTTGCAGGGACTACATAACTTTCCCCCATGATTTAAGGTGTTTCCCAGAACCCGAGGACATCGTCTCCTCTGCTAAGGCTTTAGTACACTTATCCCACACTTCAGGGTTAAAAATATCTACCGGCTGCGCAATGACCCCTCTTTCTAAAAGCCTCGTGACGGCGAGAGTAAAATCTTTGGGCTTACACTCAATACCCCATTCCTTATATAACTGTGATACGACCTTTACAAGTGCATCCATCCTCCTTGATGGGCTGGGAGCGTCCTCCCCACTGGCTGATCCCGCAGCTCCGGCCGCCGTTCACCCGTCCAGGTGTTCTTCTTCCCGGGTTTCGGCACCACTTGTTGCCTTCATTTTCTGAAGGCTCGACCTGGTTCAGGAATGGTACGGCGGCCCCACCCCGGCCGCTCGGGCCATCAGCTCACAGACACCAGCGTGGTGGATGGTTAAAGGCAAAAGGCTAATGGCCTTTATTGATAGATAACACCGGCTTATGTAGTCAAGGTCTACGATGTCACTTCCGTCTGCTTACATCATCAACTAAACACCATTGGCTAATGGGAGAGGGGCCCTATCTTTCCGTACATCGCGAGATCTTCCAGTTGCCGGACCCTAGCTACCAACACAAAACTAGGTTCATTTTCCACAAAATCCTTTTTCCACCCCCAAAACTGAGTGCATTTTCACACAAATCAGGTTTCCCCCTGCAAACTAGGTTCATTTTCCCCAAAATCTTCTATTTCCACTCCACACTGGGTTCATTTTCCCCCAAATCATTTTTCCCCTAAAACTGGTTTCATTTTCCACAAAATATATTTTTTCAACAAAACTGGGTTTATTTCCCTACAAATTGGGTTTTCCCCACCAAACTGGGTTCATTTTCCCCAAAATCCGGGTTTTTTACCCAATTACTGGCTTTATTTCCACAAAATATTTTTTCCCCCCCAAACTGGGTTCATTTTCCCCATAATCAGCTTCTATCCTACCAAACTGGGTTCATTTTCCCCAAAATCCTTTTTATCTTCAAAACACTGGGTGCATTTTCACACAAATCAAGTTTTCCCCTCCAAACAGTGTTCATTTTCCCCAAAATCATTTTTTTTCCCCATTACTGGGTTCATTTTCCCTAAATTACATTTTTTCCACAAAACTGGGTTTATTTCCCTACAAATTGGGTTTTCCCCACCAAACTGGGTTCATTTTCCTCAAAATGCGGGTTTTTTACCCAATTACTGGCTTTATTTCCACAAAATATTTTTCCCCCCCAAACTGTTTTCATTTTCCCCATAATCAGTTTCTTTCCTCCCAAACTGTGTTCATTTTCCCCAAAATCCTTTTTTTCCCCAAAAAATTGGGTGCATTTTAACACAAATCAAGTTTTCCCCTGCAAACTGTGTTCTTTTTCCCTTGAAATCAGGTTTTTTCCCCATTACTGAGTTCATTTCCCCAAAATCTTTTTTTCCCCAAAAACTGGGTTCATTTTCCCCAAAATCGGATTTTTTCCTCCCAAACTGGGTTGATTTTCCCCAAAGTCGGATTTTTTCGAGCAAAACTCGGTTCATTTCCCTACAAGTTGGTTTCCCCCCCCAAACTCTGTTGATTTTCCCAAAAAGTCGGGTTTTTTACCCGATTACTGGGTTCATTTTCCCCAAAATATTTTTTTTCCCCTAAACTGGGCTCATTTTCCTTAAAAATGGATTTTTCCCCCAAAACTGGGTTCATTTTCCGCATAATCAGCATTTTTTCCTCCGAAACTAGGTTCATTTTCCACAAAATCCCTATTAACCCCCAAACTGAGTACATTTTCACAGAAATCAGGTTGTCCCCTCCAAACTGATTTCATTTTCCTCAAAATCTTCTATTTCCACTCTGTTCCACTCTATTCCACTCTATTCCACTCTATTCCACTCTATTTCCACTTTGGTTCATTTTCCCAAAAATCAGGATTTTTCCCCATTACTGGGTTCATTTTCCCCAAAATATGTTTTTTCCACCAAAACTGAGTTTATTTTCCTACATATCGGGTTTTCCCCACCAAATTGTGTTCACTTTCGCCAACATATGGATTTTTGAACCAGTTATTGGCTTTATTTCCCAAAATCTTTTTTTTCCTTCAAAACTGGGTTCATTTTCATCAAAAATGTTTTTTTCCCCCCAAACTGGCTTCATTTTCCCCATAATCAGCTTCCTTCCTCCCAAACTGTGTTCATTTTCCCCAAAATCCTTTTTTCCCCAAAAAACTGGGTGCATTTTAACACAAATCAAGTTTCCCCCCCCAAACTGTGTTCATTTCCCCCAAAATCAGTTTTTTTCCCTATTACTGGGTTCATTTCCCCAAAATCGTTTTTTTTTTCCCAAAACTGGGTTCATTTTCCCCAAAATCGGATTTTTTCCTCCCAAACTGGGTTGATTTTCCCCAAAGTCGGGTTTTTTCGAGCAAAACTCGATTCATTTCCCTATAAGTTGTTTCCCCCCCCCACCAAACTCTTTTGATTTTCTCAAAAATACGGTTTTTTTACCCGATTACTGGGTTCATTTTCCCCAAAATATTTTTTTTCCCATAAACTGGGCTCATTTTCCTTAAAAATGGATTTTTCCCCCAAAACTGGGTTCATTTTCCGCATAATCAGCATTTTTTCGTCCGAAACTAGGTTCATTTTCCACAAAATCCCTATTAACCCCCAAAACTGGGTACATTTTCACAGAAATCAGGTTGTCCCCTCCAAACTGATTTCATTTTCCTCAAAATCTTCTATTTCCACTCCGCACTTGGTTCATTTTCCCCAAAATAATTTTTTTCCCCTAAACTGGTCTCATTTTCCTTAAAAATGGATTTTACCCCAAAAGCTGGGTTCATTTTCCGCATAATCAGCATTTTTCCTCCGAAACTAGGTTCATTTTCCACAAAATCCCTATTAACCCCCAAACTGAGTACATTTTCACACAGATCAGGTTGTCCCCTCCAAACTGATTTCATTTTCCTCAAAATCTTCTATTTCCACTCAGCACTTGGTTCATTTTCCCCAAAATCAGGATTTTTCCCCCATTACTGGGTTCATTTTCCCCAAAATAATTTTTTCCCCAAAAAACCTGGGTTCATTTTCCCCAAAATATTTTTTTCCACCAAAACTGAGTTTATTTTCCTACATATCGGGTTTTCCCACCAAATTGTGTTCACTTTCGCCAACATATGGATTTTTGAACCAGTTATTGGCTTTATTTCCCAAAATCTTTTTTTTCCTTCAAAACTGGGTTCATTTTCATCAAAAATGTTTTTTTCCCCCCAAACTGATTTCATTTCCCCATAATCAGCTTCCTTCCTCCCAAACTGTGTTCATTTACCCTAAAATCCGTTTTTTCCCAAAAAAACTGGGTGCATTTTAACACAAATCAAGTTTCCCCCTCCAAACAGTGTTCATTTTCCCCAAAATCAGGGTTTTTCCCCATTACTGGGTTCATTTCCCCAAAATCGTTTTTTTTCCCCAAAAACTGGGTTGATTTTCCCCAAAATCGGATTTTTTCCTCCCAAACTGGGTTGATTTTCCCCAAAGTCGTTTTTTTTCGAGCAAAACTTGGTTCATTTCCCTACAAGTTGGTTTCCCCCCCCAAACTCTGTTGATTTTCCCAAAAAGTCGGGTTTTTTACCCGATTACTGGGTTCATTTTCCCCAAAATAATTTTTTTCCCTTAAACTAGGCTCATTTTCCTTAAAAATGGATTTTTCCCTCAAAACTGGGTTCATTTTCCGCATAATCAGCATTTTTCCCTCCGAAACTAGGTTCATTTTCCACAAAATCCCTATTAACCCCCAAACTGAGTAGATTTTCACACAGATCAGGTTGTCCCCTCCAAACTGATTTCATTTTCCTCAAAATCTTCTATTTCCACTCTGTTCCACTCTATTCCACTCTATTCCACTCTATTCCACTCTATTTCCACTTTGGTTCATTTTCCCATAAATCAGGATTTTCCCCCATTACTGGGTTCATTTTCCCCAAAATAATTTTTTCCCAAAAAAAACTGGGTTCATTTTCCCCAAAATATGTTTTTTCCACCAAAACTGAGTTTATTTTCCTACATATTGGGTTTTCCCCACCAAATTGTGTTCACTTTCGCCAACATATGGATTTTTGAACCAGTTATTGGCTTTATTTCCCAAAATCTTTTTTTTCCTTCAAAACTGGGTTCATTTTCATCAAAAATGTTTTTTTCCCCCCAAACTGATTTCATTTCCCCATAATCAGCTTCCTTCCTCCCAAACTGTGTTCATTTTCCCTAAAATCCGTTTTTTCCCAAAAAAACTGGGTGCATTTTAACACAACTCAAGTTTTCCCCTCCAAACAGTGTTCATTTTCCCCAAAATCAGGTTTTTTCCCCATTACTGGGTTCATTTCCCCAAAATCGTTTTTTTCCCCCAAAACCTGGGTTCATTTTCCCCAAAATCTGATTTTTTCCTCCCAAACTGGGTTGATTTTCCCCAAAGTCGTTTTTTTTCGAGCAAAACTTGGTTCATTTCCCTACAAGTTGGTTTCCCCCCCCAAACTCTGTTGATTTTCCCAAAAAGTCGGGTTTTTTACCCGATTACTGGGTTCATTTTCCCCAAAATAATTTTTTTCCCTTAAACTAGGCTCATTTTCCTTAAAAATGGATTTTTCCCCCAAAACTGGGTTCATTTTCCGCATAATCAGCATTTTTCCCTCCGAAACTAGGTTCATTTTCCACAAAATCCCTATTAACCCCCAAACTGAGTACATTTTCAAACAGATCAGGTTGTCCCCTCCAAACTGATTTCATTTTCCTCAAAATCTTCTATTTCCACTCTGTTCCACTCTATTCCACTCCATTCCACTCTATTCCACTCTATTTCCACTTTGGTTCATTTTCCCATAAATCAGGATTTTCCCCCATTACTGGGTTCATTTTCCCCAAAATAATTTTTTCCCCAAAAAACAGGGTTCATTTTCCCCAAAATATGTTTTTTTCCACCAAAACTGAGTTTATTTTCCTACATATCGGGTTTTCCCCACCAAATTGAGTTCACTTTCGCCAACATATGGATTTTTGAACCAGTTATTGGCTTTATTTCCCAAAATCTTTTTTTCCTTCAAAACTGGGTTCATTTTCATCAAAAATGTTTTTTTCCCCCCAAACTGATTTCATTTCCCCATAATCAGCTTCCTTCCTCCCAAACTGTGTTCATTTTCCCCAAAATCCTTTTTTCCCCCAAAAAATGGGTGCATTTTAACACAAACCATATTTTCCCCTCCAAACTGTGTTCTTTTTCCCTTGAAATCAGGTTTTTTCCGCATTGCTGGGTTCATTTCCCCAAAATCGGATTTTTTCCTCCCAAACTGGGTTGATTTTCCCCAAAGTCGGGTTTTTTCGAGCAAAACTCGATTCATTTCCCTATAAGTTGGTTCCCCCCCCCCCCAAACTCTTTTGATTTTCTCAAAAATTCGGGTTTTTTACCCGATTACTGGGTTCATTTTCCCCAAAATAATTTTTTTCCCCTAAACTGGGCTCATTTTCCTTAAAAATGGATTTTTCCCCCAAAACTGGGTTCATTTTCCTCATAATCAGCATTTTTTCCTCCGAAACTAGGTTCATTTTCCACAAAATCCCTATTAACCCCCAAAACTGGGTATATTTTCACAGAAATCAGGTTGTCCCCTCCAAACTGATTTCATTTTCCTCAAAATCTTCTATTTCCACTCTGTTCCACTCTATTCCACTCTATTCCACTCTATTCCACTCTATTTCCACTTTGGTTCATTTTCCCAAAAATCAGGATTTTTCCCCCATTACTGGGTTCATTTTCCCCAAAATAATTTTTTCCCCAAAAAAACTGGGTTCATTTTCCCCAAAATATGTTTTTTTCCACCAAAACTGAGTTTATTTTCCTACATATCGGGTTTTCCCCACCAAATTGTGTTCACTTTCGCCAACATATGGATTTTTGAACCAGTTATTGGCTTTATTTCCCAAAATCTTTTTTTTCCTTCAAAACTGGGTTCATTTTCATCAAAAATGTTTTTTCCCCCCAAACTTATTTCATTTCCCCATAATCAGCTTCCTTCCTCCCAAACTGTGTTCATTTTCCCTAAAATCCGTTTTTTCCCAAAAAAACTGGGTGCATTTTAACACAAATCAAGTTTTCCCCTCCAAACAGTGTTCATTTTCCCCAAAATCAGTTTTTTTCCCCATTACTGGGTTCATTTCCCCAAAATCGTTTTTTTCCCCCAAAACCTGGGTTGATTTTCCCCAAAATCGGATTTTTCCTCCCAAACTGGGTTGATTTTCCCCAAAGTCGGGTTTTTTCGAGCAAAACTCGATTCATTTCCCTATAAGTTGGTTTCCCCCCCCCCAAACTCTTTTGATTTTCTCAAAAATTCGGTTTTTTTACCCGATTACTGGGTTCATTTTCCCCAAAATAACTTTTTTCCCCTAAACTGGGCTCATTTTCCTTAAAAATGGATTTTTCCCCCAAAACTGGGTTCATTTTCCTCATAATCAGCATTTTTTCCTCCGAAACTAGGTTCATTTTCCACAAAATCCCTATTAACCCCCAAAACTGGGTATATTTTCACAGAAATCAGGTTGTCCCCTCCAAACTGATTTCATTTTCCTCAAAATCTTCTATTTCCACTCTGTTCCACTCTATTCCACTCTATTCCACTCTATTTCCACTTTGGTTCATTTTCCCCAAAATCAGGATTTTTCCCCATTACTGGGTTCATTTTCCCCAAAATAATTTTTTCCCCAAAAAAACTGGGTTCATTTTCCCCAAAATATGTTTTTTCCACCAAAACTGAGTTTATTTTCCTACATATCGGGTTTTCCCCACCAAATTGTGTTCACTTTCGCCAACATATGGATTTTTGAACCAGTTATTGGCTTTATTTCCCAAAATCTTTTTTTTCCTTCAAAACTGGGTTCATTTTCATCAAAAATGTTTTTTCCCCCCAAACTTATTTCATTTCCCCATAATCAGCTTCCTTCCTCCCAAACTGTGTTCATTTTCCCTAAAATCCGTTTTTTCCCAAAAAAACTGGGTGCATTTTAACACAAATCAAGTTTTCCCCTCCAAACAGTGTTCATTTTCCCCAAAATCAGGTTTTTTCCCCATTACTGGGTTCATTTCCCCAAAATCGGTTTTTTCCCCCAAAACCTGGGTTGATTTTCCCCAAAATCGGATTTTTTCCTCCCAAACTGGGTTGATTTTCCCCAAAGTCGTTTTTTTTGAGCAAAACTCGGTTCATTTCCCTATAAGTTGGTTTCCCCCCCCAAACTCTTTTGATTTTCCCAAAAAGTCAGTTTTTTTACCCGATTACTGGGTTCATTTTCCCCAAAATAATTTTTTTCCCCTAAACTGGGCTCATTTTCCTTAAAAATGGATTTTCCCCCCAAAACTGGGTTCATTTTCCGCATAATCAGCATTTTTTCCTCCGAAACTAGGTTCATTTTCCACAAAATCCCTATTAACCCCCAAACTGAGTACATTTTCACACAGATCAGGTTGTCCCCTGCAAACTGATTTCATTTTCCTCAAAATCTTCTATTTCCACTCCGCACTTGGTTCATTTTCCCCAAAATCAGGATTTTTTCCCCATTACTGGGTTCATTTTCCCCAAAATAATTTTTTCCCCCCAAAAACAGGGTTCATTTCCCCCAAAATATGTTTTTTCCACCAAAACTGAGTTTATTTCCCTACATATCGGGGTTTCCCCACCAAATTGTGTTCATTTTCCCCAACATATGGATTTTTGAACCAGTTATTGGCTTTATTTCCCAAAATCTTTTTTTTCCTTCAAGACTGGGTTCATTTTCATCAAAAATTTTTTTTCCCCCCAAACTGATTTCCTTTCCCCATAATCAGCTTCCTTCCTACCAACCTGTGTTCATTTTCCCTAAAATCCGTTTTTTCCCAAAAAAACTGGGTGCATTTTAACACAAATCAAGTTTTCCCCTCCAAACAGTGTTCATTTTCCCCAAAATCAGTTTTTTTCCCCATGACTGGGTTCATTTCCCCAAAATCGTTTTTTTCCCCCAAAACCTGGGTTCATTTTCCCCAAAATCGGATTTTTTCCTCCCAAACTGGGTTGATTTTCCCCAAAGTCGGGTTTTTTCGAGCAAAACTCGATTCATTTCCCTATAAGTTGGTTCCCCCCCCCCCAAACTCTTTGGATTTTCTCAAAAATTCGTTTTTTTTACCCGATTGCTGGGTTCATTTTCCCCAAAATAATTTTTTTCCCCTAAACTGGGCTCATTTTCCTTAAAAATGGATTTTTCCCCAAAACTGGGTTCATTTTCCTCATAATCAGCATTTTTTCCTCCGAAACTAGGTTCATTTTCCACAAAATCCCTATTAACCCCCAAACTGAGTACATTTTCACACAGATCAGGTTGTCCCCTCCAAACTGATTTCATTTTCCTCAAAATCTTCTATTTCCACTCCGCACTTGGTTCATTTTCCCAAAAATCAGGATTTTTCCCCATTACTGGGTTCATTTTCCCCAAAATAATTTTTTCCCGAAAAAAACTGGGTTCATTTCCCCCAAAATATGTTTTTTCCACCAAAACTGAGTTTATTTTCCTACATATCGGGTTTTCCCCACCAAATTGTGTTCACTGTCGCCAACATATGGATTTTTGAACCAGTTATTGGCTTTATTTCCCAAAATCTTTTTTTTCCTTCAAACCTGGGTTCATTTTCATCAAAAATGTTTTTTTCCCCCCAAACTGATTTCATTTTCCCCATAATCACCTTCCTTCCTCCCAAACTGTGTTCATTTTCCCCAAAATCCTTTTTTTCCCCAAAAAACTGGGTGCATTTTAACACAAATCAAGTTTCCCCCCCCCAAACTGTGTTCATTTCCCCCAAAATCAGGTTTTTTCCCTATTACTGGGTTCATTTCCCCAAAATCGTTTTTTTTTCCCCAAAACTGGGTTCATTTTCCTTAAAAATGGATTTTACCCCAAAAGCTGGGTTCATTTTCCGCATAATCAGCATTTTTCCAACGAAACTAGGTTCATTTTCCACAAAATCCCTATTAACCCCCAAAACTGGGTACATTTTCACAGAAATCAGGTTGTCCCCTCCAAACTGATTTCATTTTCCTCAAAATCTTCTATTTCCACTCCGCACTTGGTTCATTTTCCCCAAAATAATTTTTTTCCCCTAAACTGGTCTCATTTTCCTTAAAAATGGATTTTACCCCAAAAGCTGGGTTCATTTTCCGCATAATCAGCATTTTTCCTCCGAAACTAGGTTCATTTTCCACAAAATCCCTATTAACCCCCAAACTGAGTACATTTTCACACAGATCAGGTTGTCCCCTCCAAACTGATTTCATTTTCCTCAAAATCTTCTATTTCCACTCAGCACTTGGTTCATTTTCCCCAAAATCAGGATTTTTCCCCCATTACTGGGTTCATTTTCCCCAAAATAATTTTTTCCCCAAAAAACCTGGGTTCATTTTCCCCAAAATATTTTTTTCCACCAAAACTGAGTTTATTTTCCTACATATCGGGTTTTCCCACCAAATTGTGTTCACTTTCGCCAACATATGGATTTTTGAACCAGTTATTGGCTTTATTTCCCAAAATCTTTTTTTTCCTTCAAAACTGGGTTAATTTTCATCAAAAATGTTTTTTTCCCTCCAAACTGATTTCATTTCCCCATAATCAGCTTCCTTCCTCCCAAACTGTGTTCATTTACCCTAAAATCCGTTTTTTCCCAAAAAAACTGGGTGCATTTTAACCCAAATCAAGTTTCCCCCTCCAAACAGTGTTCATTTTCCCCAAAATCAGGGTTTTTCCCCATTACTGGGTTCATTTCCCCAAAATCGTTTTTTTTCCCCAAAAACTGGGTTGATTTTCCCCAAAATCGGATTTTTTCCTCCCAAACTGGGTTGATTTTCCCCAAAGTCGTTTTTTTTCGAGCAAAACTTGGTTCATTTCCCTACAAGTTGGTTTCCCCCCCCAAACTCTGTTGATTTTCCCAAAAAGTCGGGTTTTTTACCCGATTACTGGGTTCATTTTCCCCAAAATAATTTTTTTCCCTTAAACTAGGCTCATTTTCCTTAAAAATGGATTTTTCCCTCAAAACTGGGTTCATTTTCCGCATAATCAGCATTTTTCCCTCCGAAACTAGGTTCATTTTCCACAAAATCCCTATTAACCCCCAAACTGAGTAGATTTTCACACAGATCAGGTTGTCCCCTCCAAACTGATTTCATTATCCTCAAAATCTTCTATTTCCACTCTGTTCCACTCTATTCCACTCTATTCCAGTCTATTCCACTCTATTTCCACTTTGGTTCATTTTCCCATAAATCAGGATTTTCCCCCATTACTGGGTTCATTTTCCCCAAAATAATTTTTTCCCCAAAAAAACTGGGTTCATTTTCCCCAAAATATGTTTTTTCCACCAAAACTGAGTTTATTTTCCTACATATCGGGTTTTCCCACCAAATTGTGTTCACTTTCGCCAACATATGGATTTTTGAACCAGTTATTGGCTTTATTTCCCAAAATCTTTTTTTTCCTTCAAAACTGGGTTAATTTTCATCAAAAATGTTTTTTTCCCTCCAAACTGATTTCATTTCCCCATAATCAGCTTCCTTCCTCCCAAACTGTGTTCATTTACCCTAAAATCCGTTTTTTCCCAAAAAAACTGGGTGCATTTTAACACAAATCAAGTTTCCCCCTCCAAACAGTGTTCATTTTCCCCAAAATCAGGGTTTTTCCCCATTACTGGGTTCATTTCCCCAAAATCGTTTTTTTTCCCCAAAAACTGGGTTGATTTTCCCCAAAATCGGATTTTTTCCTCCCAAACTGGGTTGATTTTCCCCAAAGTCGTTTTTTTTCGAGCAAAACTTGGTTCATTTCCCTACAAGTTGGTTTCCCCCCCCAAACTCTGTTGATTTTCCCAAAAAGTCGGGTTTTTTACCCGATTACTGGGTTCATTTTCCCCAAAATAATTTTTTTCCCTTAAACTAGGCTCATTTTCCTTAAAAATGGATTTTTCCCCCAAAACTGGGTTCATTTTCCGCATAATCAGCATTTTTCCCTCCGAAACTAGGTTCATTTTCCACAAAATCCCTATTAACCCCAAAACTGAGTACATTTTCACACAGATCAGGTTGTCCCCTCCAAACTGATTTCATTTTCCTCAAAATCTTCTATTTCCACTCTGTTCCACTCTATTCCACTCTATTCCACTCTATTCCACTCTATTTCCACTTTGGTTCATTTTCCCATAAATCAGGATTTTCCCCCATTACTGGGTTCATTTTCCCCAAAATAATTTTTTCCCCAAAAAAACTGGGTTCATTTTCCCCAAAATATGTTTTTTTCCACCAAAACTGAGTTTATTTTCCTACATATCGGGTTTTCCCCACCAAATTGAGTTCACTTTCGCCAACATATGGATTTTTGAACCAGTTATTGGCTTTATTTCCCAAAATCTTTTTTTCCTTCAAAACTGGGTTCATTTTCATCAAAAATGTTTTTTTCCCCCCAAACTGATTTCATTTCCCCATAATCAGCTTCCTTCCTCCCAAACTGTGTTCATTTTCCCCAAAATCCTTTTTTCCCCCAAAAAATGGGTGCATTTTAACACAAACCATGTTTTCCCCTCCAAACTGTGTTCTTTTTCCCTTGAAATCAGGTTTTTTCCGCATTGCTGGGTTCATTTCCCCAAAATCGGATTTTTTCCTCCCAAACTGGGTTGATTTTCCCCAAAGTCGGGTTTTTTCGAGCAAAACTCGATTCATTTCCCTATAAGTTGGTTCCCCCCCCCCCCAAACTCTTTTGATTTTCTCAAAAATTCGGGTTTTTTACCCGATTACTGGGTTCATTTTCCCCAAAATAATTTTTTTCCCCTAAACTGGGCTCATTTTCCTTAAAAATGGATTTTTCCCCCAAAACTGGGTTCATTTTCCTCATAATCAGCATTTTTTCCTCCGAAACTAGGTTCATTTTCCACAAAATCCCTATTAACCCCCCAAACTGGGTATATTTTCACAGAAATCAGGTTGTCCCCTCCAAACTGATTTCATTTTCCTCAAAATCTTCTATTTCCACTCTGTTCCACTCTATTCCACTCTATTCCACTCTATTCCACTCTATTTCCACTTTGGTTCATTTTCCCAAAAATCAGGATTTTTCCCCATTACTGGGTTCATTTTCCCCAAAATAATTTTTTCCCCAAAAAAACTGGGTTCATTTTCCCCAAAATATGTTTTTTCCACCAAAACTGAGTTTATTTTCCTACATATCGGGTTTTCCCCACCAAATTGTGTTCACTTTCGCCAACATATGGATTTTTGAACCAGTTATTGGCTTTATTTCCCAAAATCTTTTTTTTCCTTCAAAACTGGGTTCATTTTCATCAAAAATGTTTTTTCCCCCCAAACTTATTTCATTTCCCCATAATCAGCTTCCTTCCTCCCAAACTGTGTTCATTTTCCCTAAAATCCGTTTTTTCCCAAAAAAACTGGGTGCATTTTAACACAAATCAAGTTTTCCCCTCCAAACAGTGTTCATTTTCCCCAAAATCAGTTTTTTTCCCCATTACTGGGTTCATTTCCCCAAAATCGTTTTTTTCCCCCAAAACCTGGGTTGATTTTCCCCAAAATCGGATTTTTCCTCCCAAACTGGGTTGATTTTCCCCAAAGTCGGGTTTTTTCGAGCAAAACTCGATTCATTTCCCTATAAGTTGGTTTCCCCCCCCCAAACTCTTTTGATTTTCTCAAAAATTCGGTTTTTTTACCCGATTACTGGGTTCATTTTCCCCAAAATAACTTTTTTCCCCTAAACTGGGCTCATTTTCCTTAAAAATGGATTTTTCCCCAAAACTGGGTTCATTTTCCTCATAATCAGCATTTTTTCCTCCGAAACTAGGTTCATTTTCCACAAAATCCCTATTAACCCCCAAACTGAGTACATTTTCACACAGATCAGGTTGTCCCCTCCAAACTGATTTCATTTTCCTCAAAATCTTCTATTTCCACTCCGCACTTGGTTCATTTTCCCAAAAATCAGGATTTTTCCCCATTACTGGGTTCATTTTCCCCAAAATAATTTTTTCCCGAAAAAAACTGGGTTCATTTCCCCCAAAATATGTTTTTTCCACCAAAACTGAGTTTATTTTCCTACATATCGGGTTTTCCCCACCAAATTGTGTTCACTGTCGCCAACATATGGATTTTTGAACCAGTTATTGGCTTTATTTCCCAAAATCTTTTTTTTCCTTCAAACCTGGGTTCATTTTCATCAAAAATGTTTTTTTCCCCCCAAACTGATTTCATTTTCCCCATAATCACCTTCCTTCCTCCCAAACTGTGTTCATTTTCCCCAAAATCCTTTTTTTCCCCAAAAAACTGGGTGCATTTTAACACAAATCAAGTTTCCCCCCCCCAAACTGTGTTCATTTCCCCCAAAATCAGGTTTTTTCCCTATTACTGGGTTCATTTCCCCAAAATCGTTTTTTTTTCCCCAAAACTGGGTTCATTTTCCTTAAAAATGGATTTTACCCCAAAAGCTGGGTTCATTTTCCGCATAATCAGCATTTTTTCTACGAAACTAGGTTCATTTTCCACAAAATCCCTATTAACCCCCAAAACTGGGTACATTTTCACAGAAATCAGGTTGTCCCCTCCAAACTGATTTCATTTTCCTCAAAATCTTCTATTTCCACTCCGCACTTGGTTCATTTTCCCCAAAATAATTTTTTTCCCCTAAACTGGTCTCATTTTCCTTAAAAATGGATTTTACCCCAAAAGCTGGGTTCATTTTCCGCATAATCAGCATTTTTCCTACGAAACTAGGTTCATTTTCCACAAAATCCCTATTAACCCCCAAACTGAGTACATTTTCACACAGATCAGGTTGTCCCCTCCAAACTGATTTCATTTTCCTCAAAATCTTCTATTTCCACTCAGCACTTGGTTCATTTTCCCCAAAATCAGGATTTTTCCCCCATTACTGGGTTCATTTTCCCCAAAATAATTTTTTCCCCAAAAAACCTGGGTTCATTTTCCCCAAAATATTTTTTTCCACCAAAACTGAGTTTATTTTCCTACATATCGGGTTTTCCCACCAAATTGTGTTCACTTTCGCCAACATATGGATTTTTGAACCAGTTATTGGCTTTATTTCCCAAAATCTTTTTTTTCCTTCAAAACTGGGTTAATTTTCATCAAAAATGTTTTTTTCCCTCCAAACTGATTTCATTTCCCCATAATCAGCTTCCTTCCTCCCAAACTGTGTTCATTTACCCTAAAATCCGTTTTTCCCAAAAAAACTGGGTGCATTTTAACACAAATCAAGTTTCCCCCTCCAAACAGTGTTCATTTTCCCCAAAATCAGGGTTTTTCCCCATTACTGGGTTCATTTCCCCAAAATCGTTTTTTTTCCCCAAAAACTGGGTTGATTTTCCCCAAAATCGGATTTTTTCCTCCCAAACTGGGTTGATTTTCCCCAAAGTCGTTTTTTTTCGAGCAAAACTTGGTTCATTTCCCTACAAGTTGGTTTCCCCCCCCAAACTCTGTTGATTTTCCCAAAAAGTCGGGTTTTTTACCCGATTACTGGGTTCATTTTCCCCAAAATAATTTTTTTCCCTTAAACTAGGCTCATTTTCCTTAAAAATGGATTTTTCCCCCAAAACTGGGTTCATTTTCCGCATAATCAGCATTTTTCCCTCCGAAACTAGGTTCATTTTCCACAAAATCCCTATTAACCCCCAAACTGAGTACATTTTCACACAGATCAGGTTGTCCCCTCCAAACTGATTTCATTTTCCTCAAAATCTTCTATTTCCACTCTGTTCCACTCTATTCCACTCTATTCCACTCTATTCCACTCTATTTCCACTTTGGTTCATTTTCCCATAAATCAGGATTTTCCCCCATTACTGGGTTCATTTTCCCCAAAATAATTTTTTCCCCAAAAAAACTGGGTTCATTTTCCCCAAAATATGTTTTTTTCCACCAAAACTGAATTTATTTTCCTACATATCGGGTTTTCCCCACCAAATTGAGTTCACTTTCGCCAACATATGGATTTTTGAACCAGTTATTGGCTTTATTTCCCAAAATCTTTTTTTCCTTCAAAACTGGGTTCATTTTCATCAAAAATGTTTTTTTCCCCCCAAACTGATTTCATTTCCCCATAATCAGCTTCCTTCCTCCCAAATTGTGTTCATTTTCCCCAAAATCCTTTTTTCCCCCAAAAAATGGGTGCATTTTAACACAAACCATATTTTCCCCTCCAAACTGTGTTCTTTTTCCCTTGAAATCAGGTTTTTTCCGCATTGCTGGGTTCATTTCCCCAAAATCGGATTTTTTCCTCCCAAACTGGGTTGATTTTCCCCAAAGTCGGGTTTTTTCGAGCAAAACTCGATTCATTTCCCTATAAGTTGGTTCCCCCCCCCCCCAAACTCTTTTGATTTTCTCAAAAATTCGGGTTTTTTACCCGATTACTGGGTTCATTTTCCCCAAAATAATTTTTTTCCCCTAAACTGGGCTCATTTTCCTTAAAAATGGATTTTTCCCCCAAAACTGGGTTCATTTTCCTCATAATCAGCATTTTTTCCTCCGAAACTAGGTTCATTTTCCACAAAATCCCTATTAACCCCCAAAACTGGGTATATTTTCACAGAAATCAGGTTGTCCCCTCCAAACTGATTTCATTTTCCTCAAAATCTTCTATTTCCACTCTGTTCCACTCTATTCCACTCTATTCCACTCTATTCCACTCTATTTCCACTTTGGTTCATTTTCCCAAAAA
Organism: Tapera naevia; assembly: GCA_033556795.1. Lineage (NCBI taxonomy): Eukaryota > Metazoa > Chordata > Aves > Cuculiformes > Neomorphidae > Tapera > Tapera naevia. The sequence goes on along the minus strand of JAUMJJ010000640.1, from coordinate 48,297 downwards.
TCAGGATTTTTCCCCATTACTGGGTTCATTTTCCCCAAAATAATTTTTTCCCCAAAAAAACTGGGTTCATTTTCCCCAAAATATGTTTTTTCCACCAAAACTGAGTTTATTTTCCTACATATCGGGTTTTCCCCACCAAATTGTGTTCACTTTCGCCAACATATGGATTTTTGAACCAGTTATTGGCTTTATTTCCCAAAATCTTTTTTTTCCTTCAAAACTGGGTTCATTTTCATCAAAAATGTTTTTTCCCCCCAAACTGATTTCATTTCCCCATAATCAGCTTCCTTCCTCCCAAACTGTGTTCATTTTCCCTAAAATCCGTTTTTTCCCAAAAAAACTGGGTGCATTTTAACACAAATCAAGTTTTCCCCTCCAAACAGTGTTCATTTTCCCCAAAATCAGTTTTTTTCCCCATTACTGGGTTCATTTCCCCAAAATCGTTTTTTTCCCCCAAAACCTGGGTTGATTTTCCCCAAAATCGGATTTTTCCTCCCAAACTGGGTTGATTTTCCCCAAAGTCGGGTTTTTTCGAGCAAAACTCGATTCATTTCCCTATAAGTTGGTTTCCCCCCCCCAAACTCTTTTGATTTTCTCAAAAATTCGGTTTTTTTACCCGATTACTGGGTTCATTTTCCCCAAAATAACTTTTTTCCCCTAAACTGGGCTCATTTTCCTTAAAAATGGATTTTTCCCCCAAAACTGGGTTCATTTTCCTCATAATCAGCATTTTTTCCTCCGAAACTAGGTTCATTTTCCACAAAATCCCTATTAACCCCCAAAACTGGGTATATTTTCACAGAAATCAGGTTGTCCCCTCCAAACTGATTTCATTTTCCTCAAAATCTTCTATTTCCACTCTGTTCCACTCTATTCCACTCTATTCCACTCTATTCCACTCTATTTCCACTTTGGTTCATTTTCCCAAAAATCAGGATTTTTCCCCATTACTGGGTTCATTTTCCCCAAAATAATTTTTTCCCCAAAAAAACTGGGTTCATTTTCCCCAAAATATGTTTTTTCCACCAAAACTGAGTTTATTTTCCTACATATCGGGTTTTCCCCACCAAATTGTGTTCACTTTCGCCAACATATGGATTTTTGAACCAGTTATTGGCTTTATTTCCCAAAATCTTTTTTTTCCTTCAAAACTGGGTTCATTTTCATCAAAAATGTTTTTTCCCCCCAAACTTATTTCATTTCCCCATAATCAGCTTCCTTCCTCCCAAACTGTGTTCATTTTCCCTAAAATCCGTTTTTTCCCAAAAAAAACTGGGTGCATTTTAACACAAATCAAGTTTTCCCCTCCAAACAGTGTTCATTTTCCCCAAAATCAGGTTTTTTCCCCATTACTGGGTTCATTTCCCCAAAATCGTTTTTTTCCCCCAAAACCTGGGTTGATTTTCCCCAAAATCGGATTTTTTCCTCCCAAACTGGGTTGATTTTCCCCAAAGTCATTTTTTTTGAGCAAAACTCGGTTCATTTCCCTATAAGTTGGTTTCCCCCCCCAAACTCTTTTGATTTTCCCAAAAAGTCAGTTTTTTTACCCGATTACTGGGTTCATTTTCCCCAAAATAATTTTTTTCCCCTAAACTGGGCTCATTTTCCTTAAAAATGGATTTTTCCCCCAAAACTGGGTTCATTTTCCGCATAATCAGCATTTTTTCCTCCGAAACTAGGTTCATTTTCCACAAAATCCCTATTAACCCCCAAACTGAGTACATTTTCACACAGATCAGGTTGTCCCCTGCAAACTGATTTCATTTTCCTCAAAATCTTCTATTTCCACTCCGCACTTGGTTCATTTTCCCCAAAATCAGGATTTTTTCCCCATTACTGGGTTCATTTTCCCCAAAATAATTTTTTCCCCCCAAAAACAGGGTTCATTTCCCCCAAAATATGTTTTTTCCACCAAAACTGAGTTTATTTCCCTACATATCGGGGTTTCCCCACCAAATTGTGTTCATTTTCCCCAACATATGGATTTTTGAACCAGTTATTGGCTTTATTTCCCAAAATCTTTTTTTTCCTTCAAGACTGGGTTCATTTTCATCAAAAATTTTTTTTCCCCCCAAACTGATTTCCTTTCCCCATAATCAGCTTCCTTCCTACCAACCTGTGTTCATTTTCCCTAAAATCCGTTTTTTCCCAAAAAAACTGGGTGCATTTTAACACAAATCAAGTTTTCCCCTCCAAACAGTGTTCATTTTCCCCAAAATCAGTTTTTTTCCCCATGACTGGGTTCATTTCCCCAAAATCGTTTTTTTCCCCCAAAACCTGGGTTCATTTTCCCCAAAATCGGATTTTTTCCTCCCAAACTGGGTTGATTTTCCCCAAAGTCGGGTTTTTTCGAGCAAAACTCGATTCATTTCCCTATAAGTTGGTTCCCCCCCCCCCAAACTCTTTGGATTTTCTCAAAAATTCGTTTTTTTTACCCGATTGCTGGGTTCATTTTCCCCAAAATAATTTTTTTCCCCTAAACTGGGCTCATTTTCCTTAAAAATGGATTTTTCCCCAAAACTGGGTTCATTTTCCTCATAATCAGCATTTTTTCCTCCGAAACTAGGTTCATTTTCCACAAAATCCCTATTAACCCCCAAACTGAGTACATTTTCACACAGATCAGGTTGTCCCCTCCAAACTGATTTCATTTTCCTCAAAATCTTCTATTTCCACTCCGCACTTGGTTCATTTTCCCAAAAATCAGGATTTTTCCCCATTACTGGGTTCATTTTCCCCAAAATAATTTTTTCCCGAAAAAAACTGGGTTCATTTCCCCCAAAATATGTTTTTTCCACCAAAACTGAGTTTATTTTCCTACATATCGGGTTTTCCCCACCAAATTGTGTTCACTGTCGCCAACATATGGATTTTTGAACCAGTTATTGGCTTTATTTCCCAAAATCTTTTTTTTCCTTCAAACCTGGGTTCATTTTCATCAAAAATGTTTTTTTCCCCCCAAACTGATTTCATTTTCCCCATAATCACCTTCCTACCTCCCAAACTGTGTTCATTTTCCCCAAAATCCTTTTTTTCCCCAAAAAACTGGGTGCATTTTAACACAAATCAAGTTTCCCCCCCCCAAACTGTGTTCATTTCCCCCAAAATCAGGTTTTTTCCCTATTACTGGGTTCATTTCCCCAAAATCGTTTTTTTTTCCCCAAAACTGGGTTCATTTTCCCCAAAATCGGATTTTTCCTTCCAAACTGGGTTCATTTTCCCCAAAATCGGATTTTTTCCTCCCAAACTGGGTTGATTTTCCCCAAAGTCGTTTTTTTTGAGCAAAACTCGGTTCATTTCCGTACAAGTTGGTTTCCCCCCCCCAAACTCTTTTGATTTTCCCAAAAAGTCGGGTTTTTTACCCGATTACTGGGTTCATTTTCCACAAAATCCCTATTAACCCCCAAAACTGGGTACATTTTCACAGAAATCAGGTTGTCCCTTCCAAACTGATTTCATTTTCCTCAAAATCTTCTATTTCCACTCTGTTCCACTCTATTCCACTCTATTCCACTCTATTTCCACTTTGGTTCATTTCCCCAAAAATCAGGATTTTTCCCCATTACTGGGTTCATTTTCCCCAAAATAATTTTTTCCCCAAAAAAACTGGGTTCATTTTCCCCAACATATGTTTTTTCCACCAAAACTGAGTTTATTTTCCTACATATCGGGTTTTCCCCACCAAATTGTGTTCACTTTCGCCAACATATGGATTTTTGAACCAGTTATTGGCTTTATTTCCCAAAATCTTTTTTTTCCTTCAAAACTGGGTTCATTTTCATCAAAAATGTTTTTTCCCCCCAAACTTATTTCATTTCCCCATAATCAGCTTCCTTCCTCCCAAACTGTGTTCATTTTCCCTAAAATCCGTTTTTTCCCCAAAAAACTGGGTGCATTTTAACACAAATCAAGTTTTCCCCTCCAAACAGTGTTCATTTTCCCCAAAATCAGGTTTTTTCCCCATTACTGGGTTCATTTCCCCAAAATCGTTTTTTTCCCCCAAAACCTGGGTTGATTTTCCCCAAAATCGGATTTTTCCTCCCAAACTGGGTTGATTTTCCCCAAAGTCGGGTTTTTTCGAGCAAAACTCGATTCATTTCCCTATAAGTTGGTTTCCCCCCCCCAAACTCTTTTGATTTTCTCAAAAATTCGGTTTTTTTACCCGATTACTGGGTTCATTTTCCCCAAAATAATTTTTTTCCCCTAAACTGGGCTCATTTTCCTTAAAAATGGATTTTTCCCCCAAAACTGGGTTAATTTTCCTCATAATCAGCATTTTTTCCTCCGAAACTAGGTTCATTTTCCACAAAATCCCTATTAACCCCCAAAACTGGGTATATTTTCACAGAAATCAGGTTGTCCCCTCCAAACTGATTTCATTTTCCTCAAAATCTTCTATTTCCACTCTGTTCCACTCTATTCCACTCTATTCCACTCTATTCCACTCTATTTCCACTTTGGTTCATTTTCCCAAAAATCAGGATTTTTCCCCATTACTGGGTTCATTTTCCCCAAAATAATTTTTTCCCCAAAAAAACTGGGTTCATTTTCCCCAAAATATGTTTTTTCCACCAAAACTGAGTTTATTTTCCTACATATCGGGTTTTCCCCACCAAATTGTGTTCACTTTCGCCAACATATGGATTTTTGAACCAGTTATTGGCTTTATTTCCCAAAATCTTTTTTTTCCTTCAAAACTGGGTTCATTTTCATCAAAAATGTTTTTTCCCCCCAAACTTATCACATCTCTGCATAATCAGCTTCCTTCCTCCCAAACTGTGTTCATTTTCCCTAAAATCCATTTTTTCCCAAAAAAACTGGGTGCATTTTAACACAAATCAAGTTTTCCCCTCCAAACAGTGTTCATTTTCCCCAAAATCAGGTTTTTTCCCCATTACTGGGTTCATTTCCCCAAAATCGGTTTTTTCCCCCAAAACCTGGGTTGATTTTCCCCAAAATCGGATTTTTCCTCCCAAACTGGGTTGATTTTCCCCAAAGTCGGGTTTTTTCGAGCAAAACTCGATTCATTTCCCTATAAGTTGGTTTCCCCCCCCCCAAACTCTTTGGATTTTCTCAAAAATTCGGTTTTTTTACCCGATTACTGGGTTCATTTTCCCCAAAATAATTTTTTTCCCCTAAACTGGGCTCATTTTCCTTAAAAATGGATTTTTCCCCCAAAACTGGGTTCATTTTCCTCATAATCAGCATTTTTTCCTCCGAAACTAGGTTCATTTTCCACAAAATCCCTATTAACCCCCAAAACTGGGTATATTTTCACAGAAATCAGGTTGTCCCCTCCAAACTGATTTCATTTTCCTCAAAATCTTCTATTTCCACTCTGTTCCACTCTATTCCACTCTATTCCACTCTATTCCACTCTATTTCCACTTTGGTTCATTTTCCCAAAAATCAGGATTTTTCCCCATTACTGGGTTCATTTTTCCCATAATAATTTTTTCCCCAAAAAAACTGGGTTCATTTTCCCCAACATATGTTTTTTCCACCAAAACTGAGTTTATTTTCCTACACATCGGGTTTTCCCCACCAAATTGTGTTCACTTTCGCCAACATATGGATTTTTGAACCAGTTATTGGCTTTATTTCCCAAAATCTTTTTTTTCCTTCAAAACTGGGTTCATTTTCATCAAAAATGTTTTTTCCCCCCAAACTTATTTCATTTCCCCATAATCAGCTTCCTTCCTCCCAAACTGTGTTCATTTTCCCTAAAATCCGTTTTTTCCCAAAAAAACTGGGTGCATTTTAACACAAATCAAGTTTTCCCCTCCAAACAGTGTTCATTTTCCTCAAAATCAGGTTTTTTCCCCATTACTGGGTTCATTTCCCCAAAATCGTTTTTTTCCCCCAAAACCTGGGTTGATTTTCCCCAAAATCGGATTTTTTCCTCCCAAACTGGGTTGATTTTCCCCAAAGTCGGGTTTTTTCGAGCAAAACTCGATTCATTTCCCTATAAGTTGGTTTCCCCCCCCCAAACTCTTTTGATTTTCTCAAAAATTCGTTTTTTTTACCCGATTACTGGGTTCATTTTCCCCAAAATAATTTTTTTCCCCTAAACTGGGCTCATTTTCCTTAAAAATGGATTTTTCCCCCAAAACTGGGTTCATTTTCCTCATAATCAGCATTTTTTCCTCCGAAACTAGGTTCATTTTCCACAAAATCCCTATTAACCCCCAAAACTGGGTATATTTTCACAGAAATCAGGTTGTCCCCTCCAAACTGATTTCATTTTCCTCAAAATCTTCTATTTCCACTCTGTTCCACTCTATTCCACTCTATTCCACTCTATTCCACTCTATTTCCACTTTGGTTCATTTTCCCAAAAATCAGGATTTTTCCCCATTACTGGGTTCATTTTCCCCAAAATAATTTTTTCCCCAAAAAAACTGGGTTCATTTTCCCCAAAATATGTTTTTTCCACCAAAACTGAGTTTATTTTCCTACATATCGGGTTTTCCCCACCAAATTGTGTTCACTTTCGCCAACATATGGATTTTTGAACCAGTTATTGGCTTTATTTCCCAAAATCTTTTTTTTCCTTCAAAACTGGGTTCATTTTCATCAAAAATGTTTTTTCCCCCCAAACTTATTTCATTTCCCCATAATCAGCTTCCTTCCTCCCAAACTGTGTTCATTTTCCCTAAAATCCGTTTTTTCCCCAAAAAACTGGGTGCATTTTAACACAAATCAAGTTTTCCCCTCCAAACAGTGTTCATTTTCCCCAAAATCAGGTTTTTTCCCCATTACTGGGTTCATTTCCCCAAAATCGTTTTTTTCCCCCAAAACCTGGGTTCATTTTCCCCAAAATCGGATTTTTTCCTCCCAAACTGGGTTGATTTTCCCCAAAGTCGGGTTTTTTCGAGCAAAACTCGATTCATTTCCCTATAAGTTGGTTTCCCCCCCCCCAAACTCTTTGGATTTTCTCAAAAATTCGTTTTTTTTACCCGATTACTGGGTTCATTTTCCCCAAAATAATTTTTTTCCCCTAAACTGGGCTCATTTTCCTTAAAAATGGATTTTCCCCCCAAAACTGGGTTCATTTTCCTCATAATCAGCATTTTTTCCTCCGAAACTAGGTTCATTTTCCACAAAATCCCTATTAACCCCCAAAACTGGGTATATTTTCACAGAAATCAGGTTGTCCCCTCCAAACTGATTTCATTTTCCTCAAAATCTTCTATTTCCACTCTGTTCCACTCTATTCCACTCTATTCCACTCTATTCCACTCTATTTCCACTTTGGTTCATTTTCCCAAAAATCAGGATTTTTCCCCATTACTGGGTTCATTTTCCCCAAAATAATTTTTTCCCCCCAAAAACAGGGTTCATTTTCCCCAAAATATGTTTTTTCCACCAAAACTGAGTTTATTTCCCTACATATCGGGGTTTCCTCACCAAATTGTGTTCATTTTCCCCAACATATGGATTTTTGAACCAGTTATTGGCTTTATTTCCCAAAATCTTTTTTTTCCTTCAAAACTGGGTTCATTTTCATCAAAAATGTTTTTTCCCCCCAAACTTATTTCATTTCCCCATAATCAGCTTCCTTCCTCCCAAACTGTGTTCATTTTCCCTAAAATCCGTTTTTTCCCAAAAAAACTGGGTGCATTTTAACACAAATCAAGTTTTCCCCTCCAAACAGTGTTCATTTTTCTCAAAATCAGGTTTTTTCCCCATTACTGGGTTCATTTCCCCAAAATCGTTTTTTTCCCCCAAAACCTGGGTTGATTTTCCCCAAAATCGGATTTTTTCCTCCCAAACTGGGTTGATTTTCCCCAAAGTCGGGTTTTTTCGAGCAAAACTCGATTCATTTCCCTATAAGTTGGTTTCCCCCCCCCAAACTCTTTTGATTTTCTCAAAAATTCGTTTTTTTTACCCGATTACTGGGTTCATTTTCCCCAAAATAATTTTTTTCCCCTAAACTGGGCTCATTTTCCTTAAAAATGGATTTTTCCCCCAAAACTGGGTTCATTTTCCTCATAATCAGCATTTTTTCCTCCGAAACTAGGTTCATTTTCCACAAAATCCCTATTAACCCCCAAAACTGGGTATATTTTCACAGAAATCAGGTTGTCCCCTCCAAACTGATTTCATTTTCCTCAAAATCTTCTATTTCCACTCTGTTCCACTCTATTCCACTCTATTCCACTCTATTCCACTCTATTTCCACTTTGGTTCATTTTCCCAAAAATCAGGATTTTTCCCCATTACTGGGTTCATTTTCCCCAAAATAATTTTTTCCCCAAAAAAACTGGGTTCATTTTCCCCAAAATATGTTTTTTCCACCAAAACTGAGTTTATTTTCCTACATATCGGGTTTTCCCCACCAAATTGTGTTCACTTTCGCCAACATATGGATTTTTGAACCAGTTATTGGCTTTATTTCCCAAAATCTTTTTTTTCCTTCAAAACTGGGTTCATTTTCATCAAAAATGTTTTTTCCCCCCAAACTTATTTCATTTCCCCATAATCAGCTTCCTTCCTCCCAAACTGTGTTCATTTTCCCTAAAATCCGTTTTTTCCCCAAAAAACTGGGTGCATTTTAACACAAATCAAGTTTTCCCCTCCAAACAGTGTTCATTTTCCCCAAAATCAGGTTTTTTCCCCATTACTGGGTTCATTTCCCCAAAATCTTTTTTTCCCCCAAAACCTGGGTTCATTTTCCCCAAAATCGGATTTTTTCCTCCCAAACTGGGTTGATTTTCCCCAAAGTCGGGTTTTTTCGAGCAAAACTCGATTCATTTCCCTATAAGTTGGTTTCCCCCCCCCCAAACTCTTTGGATTTTCTCAAAAATTCGTTTTTTTTACCCGATTACTGGGTTCATTTTCCCCAAAATAATTTTTTTCCCCTAAACTGGGCTCATTTTCCTTAAAAATGGATTTTCCCCCCAAAACTGGGTTCATTTTCCTCATAATCAGCATTTTTTCCTCCGAAACTAGGTTCATTTTCCACAAAATCCCTATTAACCCCCAAAACTGGGTATATTTTCACAGAAATCAGGTTGTCCCCTCCAAACTGATTTCATTTTCCTCAAAATCTTCTATTTCCACTCTGTTCCACTCTATTCCACTCTATTCCACTCTATTCCACTCTATTTCCACTTTGGTTCATTTTCCCAAAAATCAGGATTTTTCCCCATTACTGTATTCATTTTCCCCAAAATAATTTTTTCCCCCCAAAAACAGGGTTCATTTTCCCCAAAATATGTTTTTTCCACCAAAACTGAGTTTATTTCCCTACATATCGGGGTTTCCCCACCAAATTGTGTTCATTTTCCCCAACATATGGATTTTTGAACCAGTTATTGGCTTTATTTCCCAAAATCTTTTTTTTCCTTCAAAACTGGGTTCATTTTCATCAAAAATGTTTTTTCCCCCCAAACTTATCACATCTCTGCATAATCAGCTTCCTTCCTCCCAAACTGTGTTCATTTTCCCTAAAATCCATTTTTTCCCAAAAAAACTGGGTGCATTTTAACACAAATCAAGTTTTCCCCTCCAAACAGTGTTCATTTTCCCCAAAATCAGTTTTTTTCCCCATTACTGGGTTCATTTCCCCAAAATCGTTTTTTTCCCCCAAAACCTGGGTTCATTTTCCCCAAAATCGGATTTTTTCCTCCCAAACTGGGTTGATTTTCCCCAAAGTCGGGTTTTTTCGAGCAAAACTCGATTCATTTCCCTATAAGTTGGTTTCCCCCCCCCCCCAAACTCTTTAGATTTTCTCAAAAATTCGTTTTTTTTACCCGATTACTGGGTTCATTTTCCCCAAAATAATTTTTTTCCCCTAAACTGGGCTCATTTTCCTTAAAAATGGATTTTTCCCCCAAAACTGGGTTCATTTTCCTCATAATCAGCATTTTTTCCTCTGAAACTAGGTTCATTTTCCACAAAATCCCTATTAACCCCCAAAACTGGGTATATTTTCACAGAAATCAGGTTGTCCCCTCCAAACTGATTTCATTTTCCTCAAAATCTTCTATTTCCACTCTGTTCCACTCTATTCCACTCTATTCCACTCTATTTCCACTTTGGTTCATTTTCCCCAAAATCAGGATTTTTCCCCATTGCTGGGTTCATTTTCCCCAAAATAATTTTTTCCCCAAAAAAACTGGGTTCATTTTCCCCAAAATATGTTTTTTCCACCAAAACTGAGTTTATTTTCCTACATATCGGGTTTTCCCCACCAAATTGTGTTCACTTTCGCCAACATATGGATTTTTGAACCAGTTATTGGCTTTATTTCCCAAAATCTTTTTTTTCCTTCAAAACTGGGTTCATTTTCATCAAAAATGTTTTTTCCCCCCAAACTTATCACATCTCTGCATAATCAGCTTCCTTCCTCCCAAACTGTGTTCATTTTCCCTAAAATCCATTTTTTCCCAAAAAAACTGGGTGCATTTTAACACAAATCAAGTTTTCCCCTCCAAACAGTGTTCATTTTCCCCAAAATCAGGTTTTTTCCCCATTACTGGGTTCATTTCCCCAAAATCGGTTTTTTTCCCCCAAAACCTGGGTTCATTTTCCCCAAAATCGGATTTTTTCCTCCCAAACTGGGTTGATTATCCCCAAAGTCGGGTTTTTTCGAGCAAAACTCGATTCATTTCCCTATAAGTTGGTTTCCCCACCCCCCCAAACTCTTTTGATTTTCTCAAAAATTCGGTTTTTTTACCCGATTACAGGGTTCATTTTCCCCAAAATAATTTTTTTCCCCTAAACTGGGCTCATTTTCCTTAAAAATGGATTTTTCCCCCAAAACTGGGTTCATTTTCCTCATAATCAGCATTTTTTCCTCCGAAACTAGGTTCATTTTCCACAAAATCCCTATTAACCCCCAAAACTGGGTATATTTTCACAGAAATCAGGTTGTCCCCTCCAAACTGATTTCATTTTCCTCAAAATCTTCTATTTCCACTCTGTTCCACTCTATTCCACTCTATTCCACTCTATTTCCACTTTGGTTCATTTTCCCCAAAATCAGGATTTTTCCCCATTGCTGGGTTCATTTTCCCCAAAATAATTTTTTCCCCAAAAAAACTGGGTTCATTTTCCCCAAAATATGTTTTTTCCACCAAAACTGAGTTTATTTTCCTACATATCGGGTTTTCCCCACCAAATTGTGTTCACTTTCGCCAACATATGGATTTTTGAACCAGTTATTGGCTTTATTTCCCAAAATCTTTTTTTTCCTTCAAAACTGGGTTCATTTTCATCAAAAATGTTTTTTTCCCCCCAAACTGATTTCATTTCCCCATAATCAGCTTCCTTCCTCCCAAACTGTGTTCATTTTCCCTAAAATCCGTTTTTTCCCCAAAAAACTGGGTGCATTTTAACACAAATCAAGTTTTCCCCTCCAAACAGTGTTCATTTTCCCCAAAATCAGTTTTTTTCCCCATTACTGGGTTCATTTCCCCAAAATCGTTTTTTTCCCCCAAAACCTGGGTTCATTTTCCCCAAAATCGGATTTTTCCTCCCAAACTGGGTTGATTATCCCCAAAGTCGGGTTTTTTCGAGCAAAACTCGATTCATTTCCCTATAAGTTGGTTTCCCCCCCCCCCAAACTCTTTTGATTTTCTCAAAAATTCGGTTTTTTTACCCGATTACTGGGTTCATTTTCCCCAAAATAATTTTTTTCCCCTAAACTGGGCTCATTTTCCTTAAAAATGGATTTTTCCCCCAAAACTGGGTTCATTTTCCTCATAATCAGCATTTTTTCCTCCGAAACTAGGTTCATTTTCCACAAAATCCCTATTAACCCCCAAACTGAGTACATTTTCACACAGATCAGGTTGTCCCCTCCAAACTGATTTCATTTTCCTCAAAATCTTCTATTTCCACTCTGTTCCACTCTATTCCACTCTATTCCACTCTATTTCCACTTTGGTTCATTTTCCCCAAAATCAGGATTTTTCCCCATTACTGGGTTCATTTTCCCCAAAATAATTTTTTCCCCAAAAAAACTGGGTTCATTTTCCCCAAAATATGTTTTTTCCACCAAAACTGAGTTTTTTTTCCTACATATCGGGTTTTCCCCACCAAATTGTGTTCACTTTCGCCAACATATGGATTTTTGAACCAGTTATTGGCTTTATTTCCCAAAATCTTTTTTTTCCTTCAAAACTGGGTTCATTTTCATCAAAAATGTTTTTTCCCCCCAAACTTATCACATCTCTGCATAATCAGCTTCCTTCCTCCCAAACTGTGTTCATTTTCCCTAAAATCCATTTTTTCCCAAAAAAACTGGGTGCATTTTAACACAAATCAAGTTTTCCCCTCCAAACAGTGTTCATTTTCCCCAAAATCAGGTTTTTTCCCCATTACTGGGTTCATTTCCCCAAAATCGGTTTTTTTCCCCCAAAACCTGGGTTCATTTTCCCCAAAATCGGATTTTTTCCTCCCAAACTGGGTTGATTATCCCCAAAGTCGGGTTTTTTCGAGCAAAACTCGATTCATTTCCCTATAAGTTGGTTTCCCCACCCCCCCAAACTCTTTTGATTTTCTCAAAAATTCATTTTTTTTACCCGATTACTGGGTTCATTTTCCCCAAAATAATTTTTTTCCCCTAAACTGGGCTCATTTTCCTTAAAAATGGATTTTTCCCCCAAAACTGGGTTCATTTTCCTCATAATCAGCATTTTTTCCTCCGAAACTAGGTTCATTTTCCACAAAATCCCTATTAACCCCCAAAACTGGGTATATTTTCACAGAAATCAGGTTGTCCCCTCCAAACTGATTTCATTTTCCTCAAAATCTTCTATTTCCACTCTGTTCCACTCTATTCCACTCTATTCCACTCTATTTCCACTTTGGTTCATTTTCCCCAAAATCAGGATTTTTCCCCATTGCTGGGTTCATTTTCCCCAAAATAATTTTTTCCCCAAAAAAACTGGGTTCATTTTCCCCAAAATATGTTTTTTCCACCAAAACTGAGTTTATTTTCCTACATATCGGGTTTTCCCCACCAAATTGTGTTCACTTTCGCCAACATATGGATTTTTGAACCAGTTATTGGCTTTATTTCCCAAAATCTTTTTTTTCCTTCAAAACTGGGTTCATTTTCATCAAAAATGTTTTTTTCCCCCCAAACTGATTTCATTTCCCCATAATCAGCTTCCTTCCTCCCAAACTGTGTTCATTTTCCCTAAAATCCGTTTTTTCCCAAAAAAACTGGGTGCATTTTAACACAAATCAAGTTTTCCCCTCCAAACAGTGTTCATTTTCCCCAAAATCAGTTTTTTTCCCCATTACTGGGTTCATTTCCCCAAAATCGTTTTTTTCCCCCAAAACCTGGGTTCATTTTCCCCAAAATCGGATTTTTCCTCCCAAACTGGGTTGATTATCCCCAAAGTCGGGTTTTTTCGAGCAAAACTCGATTCATTTCCCTATAAGTTGGTTTCCCCCCCCCCAAACTCTTTTGATTTTCTCAAAAATTCGGTTTTTTTACCCGATTACTGGGTTCATTTTCCCCAAAATAATTTTTTTCCCCTAAACTGGGCTCATTTTCCTTAAAAATGGATTTTTCCCCCAAAACTGGGTTCATTTTCCTCATAATCAGCATTTTTTCCTCCGAAACTAGGTTCATTTTCCACAAAATCCCTATTAACCCCCAAACTGAGTACATTTTCACACAGATCAGGTTGTCCCCTGCAAACTGATTTCATTTTCCTCAAAATCTTCTATTTCCACTCTGTTCCACTCTATTCCACTCTATTCCACTCTATTCCACTCTATTTCCACTTTGGTTCATTTTCCCAAAAATCAGGATTTTTCCCCATTACTGGGTTCATTTTCCCCAAAATAATTTTTTCCCCAAAAAAACTGGGTTCATTTTCCCCAAAATATGTTTTTTCCACCAAAACTGAGTTTATTTTCCTACATATCGGGTTTTCCCCACCAAATTGTGTTCACTTTCGCCAACATATGGATTTTTGAACCAGTTATTGGCTTTATTTCCCAAAATCTTTTTTTTCCTTCAAAACTGGGTTCATTTTCATCAAAAATGTTTTTTCCCCCCAAACTTATTTCATTTCCCCATAATCAGCTTCCTTCCTCCCAAACTGTGTTCATTTTCCCTAAAATCCGTTTTTTCCCAAAAAAACTGGGTGCATTTTAACACAAATCAAGTTTTCCCCTCCAAACAGTGTTCATTTTTCTCAAAATCAGGTTTTTTCCCCATTACTGGGTTCATTTCCCCAAAATCGTTTTTTTCCCCCAAAACCTGGGTTGATTTTCCCCAAAATCGGATTTTTTCCTCCCAAACTGGGTTGATTTTCCCCAAAGTCGGGTTTTTTCGAGCAAAACTCGATTCATTTCCCTATAAGTTGGTTTCCCCCCCCCAAACTCTTTTGATTTTCTCAAAAATTCGTTTTTTTTACCCGATTACTGGGTTCATTTTCCCCAAAATAATTTTTTTCCCCTAAACTGGGCTCATTTTCCTTAAAAATGGATTTTTCCCCCAAAACTGGGTTCATTTTCCTCATAATCAGCATTTTTTCCTCCGAAACTAGGTTCATTTTCCACAAAATCCCTATTAACCCCCAAAACTGGGTATATTTTCACAGAAATCAGGTTGTCCCCTCCAAACTGATTTCATTTTCCTCAAAATCTTCTATTTCCACTCTGTTCCACTCTATTCCACTCTATTCCACTCTATTCCACTCTATTTCCACTTTGGTTCATTTTCCCAAAAATCAGGATTTTTCCCCATTACTGGGTTCATTTTCCCCAAAATAATTTTTTCCCCAAAAAAACTGGGTTCATTTTCCCCAAAATATGTTTTTTCCACCAAAACTGAGTTTATTTTCCTACATATCGGGTTTTCCCCACCAAATTGTGTTCACTTTCGCCAACATATGGATTTTTGAACCAGTTATTGGCTTTATTTCCCAAAATCTTTTTTTTCCTTCAAAACTGGGTTCATTTTCATCAAAAATGTTTTTTCCCCCCAAACTTATTTCATTTCCCCATAATCAGCTTCCTTCCTCCCAAACTGTGTTCATTTTCCCTAAAATCCGTTTTTTCCCCAAAAAACTGGGTGCATTTTAACACAAATCAAGTTTTCCCCTCCAAACAGTGTTCATTTTCCCCAAAATCAGGTTTTTTCCCCATTACTGGGTTCATTTCCCCAAAATCTTTTTTTCCCCCAAAACCTGGGTTCATTTTCCCCAAAATCGGATTTTTTCCTCCCAAACTGGGTTGATTTTCCCCAAAGTCGGGTTTTTTCGAGCAAAACTCGATTCATTTCCCTATAAGTTGGTTTCCCCCCCCCCAAACTCTTTGGATTTTCTCAAAAATTCGTTTTTTTTACCCGATTACTGGGTTCATTTTCCCCAAAATAATTTTTTTCCCCTAAACTGGGCTCATTTTCCTTAAAAATGGATTTTCCCCCCAAAACTGGGTTCATTTTCCTCATAATCAGCATTTTTTCCTCCGAAACTAGGTTCATTTTCCACAAAATCCCTATTAACCCCCAAAACTGGGTATATTTTCACAGAAATCAGGTTGTCCCCTCCAAACTGATTTCATTTTCCTCAAAATCTTCTATTTCCACTCTGTTCCACTCTATTCCACTCTATTCCACTCTATTCCACTCTATTTCCACTTTGGTTCATTTTCCCAAAAATCAGGATTTTTCCCCATTACTGTATTCATTTTCCCCAAAATAATTTTTTCCCCCCAAAAACAGGGTTCATTTTCCCCAAAATATGTTTTTTCCACCAAAACTGAGTTTATTTCCCTACATATCGGGGTTTCCCCACCAAATTGTGTTCATTTTCCCCAACATATGGATTTTTGAACCAGTTATTGGCTTTATTTCCCAAAATCTTTTTTTTCCTTCAAAACTGGGTTCATTTTCATCAAAAATGTTTTTTCCCCCCAAACTTATCACATCTCTGCATAATCAGCTTCCTTCCTCCCAAACTGTGTTCATTTTCCCTAAAATCCATTTTTTCCCAAAAAAACTGGGTGCATTTTAACACAAATCAAGTTTTCCCCTCCAAACAGTGTTCATTTTCCCCAAAATCAGTTTTTTTCCCCATTACTGGGTTCATTTCCCCAAAATCGTTTTTTTCCCCCAAAACCTGGGTTCATTTTCCCCAAAATCGGATTTTTTCCTCCCAAACTGGGTTGATTTTCCCCAAAGTCGGGTTTTTTCGAGCAAAACTCGATTCATTTCCCTATAAGTTGGTTTCCCCCCCCCCCAAACTCTTTAGATTTTCTCAAAAATTCGTTTTTTTTACCCGATTACTGGGTTCATTTTCCCCAAAATAATTTTTTTCCCCTAAACTGGGCTCATTTTCCTTAAAAATGGATTTTTCCCCCAAAACTGGGTTCATTTTCCTCATAATCAGCATTTTTTCCTCCGAAACTAGGTTCATTTTCCACAAAATCCCTATTAACCCCCAAACTGAGTACATTTTCACACAGATCAGGTTGTCCCCTGCAAACTGATTTCATTTTCCTCAAAATCTTCTATTTCCACTCTGTTCCACTCTATTCCACTCTATTCCACTCTATTCCACTCTATTTCCACTTTGGTTCATTTTCCCAAAAATCAGGATTTTTCCCCATTACTGGGTTCATTTTCCCCAAAATAATTTTTTCCCCAAAAAAACTGGGTTCATTTTCCCCAAAATATGTTTTTTCCACCAAAACTGAGTTTATTTTCCTACATATCGGGTTTTCCCCACCAAATTGTGTTCACTTTCGCCAACATATGGATTTTTGAACCAGTTATTGGCTTTATTTCCCAAAATCTTTTTTTTCCTTCAAAACTGGGTTCATTTTCATCAAAAATGTTTTTTCCCCCCAAACTTATCACATCTCTGCATAATCAGCTTCCTTCCTCCCAAACTGTGTTCATTTTCCCTAAAATCCATTTTTTCCCAAAAAAACTGGGTGCATTTTAACACAAATCAAGTTTTCCCCTCCAAACAGTGTTCATTTTCCCCAAAATCAGGTTTTTTCCCCATTACTGGGTTCATTTCCCCAAAATCGGTTTTTTTCCCCCAAAACCTGGGTTCATTTTCCCCAAAATCGGATTTTTTCCTCCCAAACTGGGTTGATTATCCCCAAAGTCGGGTTTTTTCGAGCAAAACTCGATTCATTTCCCTATAAGTTGGTTTCCCCACCCCCCCAAACTCTTTTGATTTTCTCAAAAATTCATTTTTTTTACCCGATTACTGGGTTCATTTTCCCCAAAATAATTTTTTTCCCCTAAACTGGGCTCATTTTCCTTAAAAATGGATTTTTCCCCCAAAACTGGGTTCATTTTCCTCATAATCAGCATTTTTTCCTCTGAAACTAGGTTCATTTTCCACAAAATCCCTATTAACCCCCAAAACTGGGTATATTTTCACAGAAATCAGGTTGTCCCCTCCAAACTGATTTCATTTTCCTCAAAATCTTCTATTTCCACTCTGTTCCACTCTATTCCACTCTATTCCACTCTATTTCCACTTTGGTTCATTTTCCCCAAAATCAGGATTTTTCCCCATTGCTGGGTTCATTTTCCCCAAAATAATTTTTTCCCCAAAAAAACTGGGTTCATTTTCCCCAAAATATGTTTTTTCCACCAAAACTGAGTTTATTTTCCTACATATCGGGTTTTCCCCACCAAATTGTGTTCACTTTCGCCAACATATGGATTTTTGAACCAGTTATTGGCTTTATTTCCCAAAATCTTTTTTTTCCTTCAAAACTGGGTTCATTTTCATCAAAAATGTTTTTTTCCCCCCAAACTGATTTCATTTCCCCATAATCAGCTTCCTTCCTCCCAAACTGTGTTCATTTTCCCTAAAATCCGTTTTTTCCCAAAAAAACTGGGTGCATTTTAACACAAATCAAGTTTTCCCCTCCAAACAGTGTTCATTTTCCCCAAAATCAGTTTTTTTCCCCATTACTGGGTTCATTTCCCCAAAATCGTTTTTTTCCCCCAAAACCTGGGTTCATTTTCCCCAAAATCGGATTTTTCCTCCCAAACTGGGTTGATTATCCCCAAAGTCGGGTTTTTTCGAGCAAAACTCGATTCATTTCCCTATAAGTTGGTTTCCCCCCCCCCAAACTCTTTTGATTTTCTCAAAAATTCGGTTTTTTTACCCGATTACTGGGTTCATTTTCCCCAAAATAATTTTTTTCCCCTAAACTGGGCTCATTTTCCTTAAAAATGGATTTTTCCCCCAAAACTGGGTTCATTTTCCTCATAATCAGCATTTTTTCCTCCGAAACTAGGTTCATTTTCCACAAAATCCCTATTAACCCCCAAACTGAGTACATTTTCACACAGATCAGGTTGTCCCCTGCAAACTGATTTCATTTTCCTCAAAATCTTCTATTTCCACTCTGTTCCACTCTATTCCACTCTATTCCACTCTATTCCACTCTATTTCCACTTTGGTTCATTTTCCCAAAAATCAGGATTTTTCCCCATTACTGGGTTCATTTTCCCCAAAATAATTTTTTCCCCAAAAAAACTGGGTTCATTTTCCCCAAAATATGTTTTTTCCACCAAAACTGAGTTTATTTTCCTACATATCGGGTTTTCCCCACCAAATTGTGTTCACTTTCGCCAACATATGGATTTTTGAACCAGTTATTGGCTTTATTTCCCAAAATCTTTTTTTTCCTTCAAAACTGGGTTCATTTTCATCAAAAATGTTTTTTCCCCCCAAACTTATTTCATTTCCCCATAATCAGCTTCCTTCCTCCCAAACTGTGTTCATTTTCCCTAAAATCCGTTTTTTCCCCAAAAAACTGGGTGCATTTTAACACAAATCAAGTTTTCCCCTCCAAACAGTGTTCATTTTCCCCAAAATCAGGTTTTTTCCCCATTACTGGGTTCATTTCCCCAAAATCGGTTTTTTTCCCCCAAAACCTGGGTTCATTTTCCCCAAAATCGGATTTTTTCCTCCCAAACTGGGTTGATTATCCCCAAAGTCGGGTTTTTTCGAGCAAAACTCGATTCATTTCCCTATAAGTTGGTTTCCCCCCCCCCAAACTCTTTTGATTTTCTCAAAAATTCGGTTTTTTTACCCGATTACTGGGTTCATTTTCCCCAAAATAATTTTTTTCCCCTAAACTGGGCTCATTTTCCTTAAAAATGGATTTTTCCCCCAAAACTGGGTTCATTTTCCTCATAATCAGCATTTTTTCCTCCGAAACTAGGTTCATTTTCCACAAAATCCCTATTAACCCCCAAAACTGGGTATATTTTCACAGAAATCAGGTTGTCCCCTCCAAACTGATTTCATTTTCCTCAAAATCTTCTATTTCCACTCTGTTCCACTCTATTCCACTCTATTCCACTCTATTTCCACTTTGGTTCATTTTCCCCAAAATCAGGATTTTTCCCCATTACTGGGTTCATTTTCCCCAAAATAATTTTTTCCCCAAAAAAACTGGGTTCATTTTCCCCAAAATATGTTTTTTCCACCAAAACTGAGTTTTTTTTCCTACATATCGGGTTTTCCCCACCAAATTGTGTTCACTTTCGCCAACATATGGATTTTTGAACCAGTTATTGGCTTTATTTCCCAAAATCTTTTTTTTCCTTCAAAACTGGGTTCATTTTCATCAAAAATGTTTTTTCCCCCCAAACTTATCACATCTCTGCATAATCAGCTTCCTTCCTCCCAAACTGTGTTCATTTTCCCTAAAATCCATTTTTTCCCAAAAAAACTGGGTGCATTTTAACACAAATCAAGTTTTCCCCTCCAAACAGTGTTCATTTTCCCCAAAATCAGGTTTTTTCCCCATTACTGGGTTCATTTCCCCAAAATCGGTTTTTTTCCCCCAAAACCTGGGTTCATTTTCCCCAAAATCGGATTTTTTCCTCCCAAACTGGGTTGATTATCCCCAAAGTCGGGTTTTTTCGAGCAAAACTCGATTCATTTCCCTATAAGTTGGTTTCCCCACCCCCCCAAACTCTTTTGATTTTCTCAAAAATTCATTTTTTTTACCCGATTACTGGGTTCATTTTCCCCAAAATAATTTTTTTCCCCTAAACTGGGCTCATTTTCCTTAAAAATGGATTTTTCCCCCAAAACTGGGTTCATTTTCCTCATAATCAGCATTTTTTCCTCCGAAACTAGGTTCATTTTCCACAAAATCCCTATTAACCCCCAAAACTGGGTATATTTTCACAGAAATCAGGTTGTCCCCTCCAAACTGATTTCATTTTCCTCAAAATCTTCTATTTCCACTCTGTTCCACTCTATTCCACTCTATTCCACTCTATTTCCACTTTGGTTCATTTTCCCCAAAATCAGGATTTTTCCCCATTGCTGGGTTCATTTTCCCCAAAATAATTTTTTCCCCAAAAAAACTGGGTTCATTTTCCCCAAAATATGTTTTTTCCACCAAAACTGAGTTTATTTTCCTACATATCGGGTTTTCCCCACCAAATTGTGTTCACTTTCGCCAACATATGGATTTTTGAACCAGTTATTGGCTTTATTTCCCAAAATCTTTTTTTTCCTTCAAAACTGGGTTCATTTTCATCAAAAATGTTTTTTTCCCCCCAAACTGATTTCATTTCCCCATAATCAGCTTCCTTCCTCCCAAACTGTGTTCATTTTCCCTAAAATCCGTTTTTTCCCAAAAAAACTGGGTGCATTTTAACACAAATCAAGTTTTCCCCTCCAAACAGTGTTCATTTTCCCCAAAATCAGTTTTTTTCCCCATTACTGGGTTCATTTCCCCAAAATCGTTTTTTTCCCCCAAAACCTGGGTTCATTTTCCCCAAAATCGGATTTTTCCTCCCAAACTGGGTTGATTATCCCCAAAGTCGGGTTTTTTCGAGCAAAACTCGATTCATTTCCCTATAAGTTGGTTTCCCCCCCCCCAAACTCTTTTGATTTTCTCAAAAATTCGGTTTTTTTACCCGATTACTGGGTTCATTTTCCCCAAAATAATTTTTTTCCCCTAAACTGGGCTCATTTTCCTTAAAAATGGATTTTTCCCCCAAAACTGGGTTCATTTTCCTCATAATCAGCATTTTTTCCTCCGAAACTAGGTTCATTTTCCACAAAATCCCTATTAACCCCCAAACTGAGTACATTTTCACACAGATCAGGTTGTCCCCTGCAAACTGATTTCATTTTCCTCAAAATCTTCTATTTCCACTCTGTTCCACTCTATTCCACTCTATTCCACTCTATTCCACTCTATTTCCACTTTGGTTCATTTTCCCAAAAATCAGGATTTTTCCCCATTACTGGGTTCATTTTCCCCAAAATAATTTTTTCCCCAAAAAAACTGGGTTCATTTTCCCCAAAATATGTTTTTTCCACCAAAACTGAGTTTATTTTCCTACATATCGGGTTTTCCCCACCAAATTGTGTTCACTTTCGCCAACATATGGATTTTTGAACCAGTTATTGGCTTTATTTCCCAAAATCTTTTTTTTCCTTCAAAACTGGGTTCATTTTCATCAAAAATGTTTTTTCCCCCCAAACTTATTTCATTTCCCCATAATCAGCTTCCTTCCTCCCAAACTGTGTTCATTTTCCCTAAAATCCGTTTTTTCCCCAAAAAACTGGGTGCATTTTAACACAAATCAAGTTTTCCCCTCCAAACAGTGTTCATTTTCCCCAAAATCAGGTTTTTTCCCCATTACTGGGTTCATTTCCCCAAAATCGGTTTTTTTCCCCCAAAACCTGGGTTCATTTTCCCCAAAATCGGATTTTTTCCTCCCAAACTGGGTTGATTATCCCCAAAGTCGGGTTTTTTCGAGCAAAACTCGATTCATTTCCCTATAAGTTGGTTTCCCCCCCCCCAAACTCTTTTGATTTTCTCAAAAATTCGGTTTTTTTACCCGATTACTGGGTTCATTTTCCCCAAAATAATTTTTTTCCCCTAAACTGGGCTCATTTTCCTTAAAAATGGATTTTTCCCCCAAAACTGGGTTCATTTTCCTCATAATCAGCATTTTTTCCTCCGAAACTAGGTTCATTTTCCACAAAATCCCTATTAACCCCCAAAACTGGGTATATTTTCACAGAAATCAGGTTGTCCCCTCCAAACTGATTTCATTTTCCTCAAAATCTTCTATTTCCACTCTGTTCCACTCTATTCCACTCTATTCCACTCTATTTCCACTTTGGTTCATTTTCCCCAAAATCAGGATTTTTCCCCATTACTGGGTTCATTTTCCCCAAAATAATTTTTTCCCCAAAAAAACTGGGTTCATTTTCCCCAAAATATGTTTTTTCCACCAAAACTGAGTTTTTTTTCCTACATATCGGGTTTTCCCCACCAAATTGTGTTCACTTTCGCCAACATATGGATTTTTGAACCAGTTATTGGCTTTATTTCCCAAAATCTTTTTTTTCCTTCAAAACTGGGTTCATTTTCATCAAAAATGTTTTTTTCCCCCCAAACTGATTTCATTTCCCCATAATCAGCTTCCTTCCTCCCAAACTGTGTTCATTTTCCCTAAAATCCGTTTTTTCCCAAAAAAACTGGGTGCATTTTAACACAAATCAAGTTTTCCCCTCCAAACAGTGTTCATTTTCCCCAAAATCAGTTTTTTTCCCCATTACTGGGTTCATTTCCCCAAAATCGTTTTTTTCCCCCAAAACCTGGGTTCATTTTCCCCAAAATCGGATTTTTCCTCCCAAACTGGGTTGATTATCCCCAAAGTCGGGTTTTTTCGAGCAAAACTCGATTCATTTCCCTATAAGTTGGTTTCCCCCCCCCCAAACTCTTTTGATTTTCTCAAAAATTCGGTTTTTTTACCCGATTACTGGGTTCATTTTCCCCAAAATAATTTTTTTCCCCTAAACTGGGCTCATTTTCCTTAAAAATGGATTTTTCCCCCAAAACTGGGTTCATTTTCCTCATAATCAGCATTTTTTCCTCCGAAACTAGGTTCATTTTCCACAAAATCCCTATTAACCCCCAAACTGAGTACATTTTCACACAGATCAGGTTGTCCCCTGCAAACTGATTTCATTTTCCTCAAAATCTTCTATTTCCACTCTGTTCCACTCTATTCCACTCTATTCCACTCTATTCCACTCTATTTCCACTTTGGTTCATTTTCCCAAAAATCAGGATTTTTCCCCATTACTGGGTTCATTTTCCCCAAAATAATTTTTTCCCCAAAAAAACTGGGTTCATTTTCCCCAAAATATGTTTTTTCCACCAAAACTGAGTTTATTTTCCTACATATCGGGTTTTCCCCACCAAATTGTGTTCACTTTCGCCAACATATGGATTTTTGAACCAGTTATTGGCTTTATTTCCCAAAATCTTTTTTTTCCTTCAAAACTGGGTTCATTTTCATCAAAAATGTTTTTTCCCCCCAAACTTATCACATCTCTGCATAATCAGCTTCCTTCCTCCCAAACTGTGTTCATTTTCCCTAAAATCCATTTTTTCCCAAAAAAACTGGGTGCATTTTAACACAAATCAAGTTTTCCCCTCCAAACAGTGTTCATTTTCCCCAAAATCAGGTTTTTTCCCCATTACTGGGTTCATTTCCCCAAAATCGGTTTTTTTCCCCCAAAACCTGGGTTCATTTTCCCCAAAATCGGATTTTTTCCTCCCAAACTGGGTTGATTATCCCCAAAGTCGGGTTTTTTCGAGCAAAACTCGATTCATTTCCCTATAAGTTGGTTTCCCCACCCCCCCAAACTCTTTTGATTTTCTCAAAAATTCGTTTTTTTTACCCGATTACAGGGTTCATTTTCCCCAAAATAATTTTTTTCCCCTAAACTGGGCTCATTTTCCTTAAAAATGGATTTTTCCCCCAAAACTGGGTTCATTTTCCTCATAATCAGCATTTTTTCCTCCGAAACTAGGTTCATTTTCCACAAAATCCCTATTAACCCCCAAAACTGGGTATATTTTCACAGAAATCAGGTTGTCCCCTCCAAACTGATTTCATTTTCCTCAAAATCTTCTATTTCCACTCTGTTCCACTCTATTCCACTCTATTCCACTCTATTTCCACTTTGGTTCATTTTCCCCAAAATCAGGATTTTTCCCCATTACTGGGTTCATTTTCCCCAAAATAATTTTTTCCCCCAAAAAAACTGGGTTCATTTTCCCCAAAATATGTTTTTTCCACCAAAACTGAGTTTATTTTCCTACATATCGGGTTTTCCCCACCAAATTGTGTTCACTTTCGCCAACATATGGATTTTTGAACCAGTTATTGGCTTTATTTCCCAAAATCTTTTTTTTCCTTCAAAACTGGGTTCATTTTCATCAAAAATGTTTTTTTCCCCCCAAACTGATTTCATTTCCCCATAATCAGCTTCCTTCCTCCCAAACTGTGTTCATTTTCCCTAAAATCCGTTTTTTCCCAAAAAAACTGGGTGCATTTTAACACAAATCAAGTTTTCCCCTCCAAACAGTGTTCATTTTCCCCAAAATCAGTTTTTTTCCCCATTACTGGGTTCATTTCCCCAAAATCGTTTTTTTCCCCCAAAACCTGGGTTCATTTTCCCCAAAATCGGATTTTTCCTCCCAAACTGGGTTGATTATCCCCAAAGTCGGGTTTTTTCGAGCAAAACTCGATTCATTTCCCTATAAGTTGGTTTCCCCCCCCCCAAACTCTTTTGATTTTCTCAAAAATTCGGTTTTTTTACCCGATTACTGGGTTCATTTTCCCCAAAATAATTTTTTTCCCCTAAACTGGGCTCATTTTCCTTAAAAATGGATTTTTCCCCCAAAACTGGGTTCATTTTCCTCATAATCAGCATTTTTTCCTCCGAAACTAGGTTCATTTTCCACAAAATCCCTATTAACCCCCAAAACTGGGTATATTTTCACAGAAATCAGGTTGTCCCCTCCAAACTGATTTCATTTTCCTCAAAATCTTCTATTTCCACTCTGTTCCACTCTATTCCACTCTATTCCACTCTATTCCACTCTATTTCCACTTTGGTTCATTTTCCCAAAAATCAGGATTTTTCCCCATTACTGGGTTCATTTTCCCCAAAATAATTTTTTCCCCAAAAAAACTGGGTTGATTTTCCCCAAAATATGTTTTTTCCACCAAAACTGAGTTTATTTTCCTACATATCGGGGTTTCCCCACCAAATTGTGTTCACTTTCGCCAATATATGGATTTTTGAAGCAGTTATTGGCTTTATTTCCCAAAATCTTTTTTTTCCTTCAAAACTGGGTTCATTTTCATCAAAAATGTTTTTCCCCCCAAACTTATCACATCTCTGCATAATCAGCTTCCTTCCTCCCAAACTGTGTTCATTTTCCCTAAAATCCATTTTTTCCCAAAAAAACTGGGTGCATTTTAACACAAATCAAGTTTTCCCCTCCAAACAGTGTTCATTTTCCCCAAAATCAGGTTTTTTCCCCATTACTGGGTTCATTTCCCCAAAATCGGTTTTTTTCCCCCAAAACCTGGGTTCATTTTCCCCAAAATCGGATTTTTTCCTCCCAAACTGGGTTGATTATCCCCAAAGTCGGGTTTTTTCGAGCAAAACTCGATTCATTTCCCTATAAGTTGGTTTCCCCACCCCCCCAAACTCTTTTGATTTTCTCAAAAATTCGTTTTTTTTACCCGATTACAGGGTTCATTTTCCCCAAAATAATTTTTTTCCCCTAAACTGGGCTCATTTTCCTTAAAAATGGATTTTTCCCCCAAAACTGGGTTCATTTTCCTCATAATCAGCATTTTTTCCTCCGAAACTAGGTTCATTTTCCACAAAATCCCTATTAACCCCCAAAACTGGGTATATTTTCACAGAAATCAGGTTGTCCCCTCCAAACTGATTTCATTTTCCTCAAAATCTTCTATTTCCACTCTGTTCCACTCTATTCCACTCTATTCCACTCTATTCCACTCTATTTCCACTTTGGTTCATTTTCCCAAAAATCAGGATTTTTTCCCCATTACTGGGTTCATTTTCCCCAAAATAATTTTTTCCCCAAAAAAACTGGGTTCATTTTCCCCAAAATATGTTTTTTCCACCAAAACTGAGTTTATTTTCCTACATATCGGGTTTTCCCCACCAAATTGTGTTCACTTTCGCCAACATATGGATTTTTGAACCAGTTATTGGCTTTATTTCCCAAAATCTTTTTTTTCCTTCAAAACTGGGTTCATTTTCATCAAAAATGTTTTTTCCCCCCAAACTTATCACATCTCTGCATAATCAGCTTCCTTCCTCCCAAACTGTGTTCATTTTCCCTAAAATCCATTTTTTCCCAAAAAAACTGGGTGCATTTTAACACAAATCAAGTTTTCCCCTCCAAACAGTGTTCATTTTCCCCAAAATCAGTTTTTTTCCCCATTACTGGGTTCATTTCCCCAAAATCGTTTTTTTCCCCCAAAACCTGGGTTCATTTTCCCCAAAATCGGATTTTTTCCTCCCAAACTGGGTTGATTATCCCCAAAGTCGGGTTTTTTCGAGCAAAACTCGATTCATTTCCCTATAAGTTGGTTTCCCCACCCCCCCAAACTCTTTTGATTTTCTCAAAAATTCGTTTTTTTTACCCGATTACTGGGTTCATTTTCCCCAAAATAATTTTTTTCCCCTAAACTGGGCTCATTTTCCTTAAAAATGGATTTTTCCCCCAAAACTGGGTTCATTTTCCTCATAATCAGCATTTTTTCCTCCGAAACTAGGTTCATTTTCCACAAAATCCCTATTAACCCCCAAAACTGGGTATATTTTCACAGAAATCAGGTTGTCCCCTCCAAACTGATTTCATTTTCCTCAAAATCTTCTATTTCCACTCTGTTCCACTCTATTCCACTCTATTCCACTCTATTTCCACTTTGGTTCATTTTCCCCAAAATCAGGATTTTTCCCCATTACTGGGTTCATTTTCCCCAAAATAATTTTTTCCCCAAAAAAACTGGGTTCATTTTCCCCAAAATATGTTTTTTCCACCAAAACTGAGTTTATTTTCCTACATATCGGGTTTTCCCCACCAAATTGTGTTCACTTTCGCCAACATATGGATTTTTGAACCAGTTATTGGCTTTATTTCCCAAAATCTTTTTTTTCCTTCAAAACTGGGTTCATTTTCATCAAAAATGTTTTTTTCCCCCCAAACTGATTTCATTTCCCCATAATCAGCTTCCTTCCTCCCAAACTGTGTTCATTTTCCCTAAAATCCGTTTTTTCCCAAAAAAACTGGGTGCATTTTAACACAAATCAAGTTTTCCCCTCCAAACAGTGTTCATTTTCCCCAAAATCAGTTTTTTTCCCCATTACTGGGTTCATTTCCCCAAAATCGTTTTTTTCCCCCAAAACCTGGGTTCATTTTCCCCAAAATCGGATTTTTCCTCCCAAACTGGGTTGATTATCCCCAAAGTCGGGTTTTTTCGAGCAAAACTCGATTCATTTCCCTATAAGTTGGTTTCCCCCCCCCCAAACTCTTTTGATTTTCTCAAAAATTCGGTTTTTTTACCCGATTACTGGGTTCATTTTCCCCAAAATAATTTTTTTCCCCTAAACTGGGCTCATTTTCCTTAAAAATGGATTTTTCCCCCAAAACTGGGTTCATTTTCCTCATAATCAGCATTTTTTCCTCCGAAACTAGGTTCATTTTCCACAAAATCCCTATTAACCCCCAAAACTGGGTATATTTTCACAGAAATCAGGTTGTCCCCTCCAAACTGATTTCATTTTCCTCAAAATCTTCTATTTCCACTCTGTTCCACTCTATTCCACTCTATTCCACTCTATTTCCTCTTTGGTTCATTTTCCCAAAAATCAGGATTTTTCCCCATTACTGGGTTCATTTTCCCCAAAATAATTTTTTCCCCCAAAAAACTGGGTTCATTTTCCCCAAAATATGTTTTTTCCACCAAAACTGAGTTTATTTTCCTACATATCGGGTTTTCCCCACCAAATTGTGTTCACTTTCGCCAACATATGGATTTTTGAACCAGTTATTGGCTTTATTTCCCAAAATCTTTTTTTTCCTTCAAAACTGGGTTCATTTTCATCAAAAATGTTTTTTTCCCCCCAAACTGATTTCATTTCCCCATAATCAGCTTCCTTCCTCCCAAACTGTGTTCATTTTCCCTAAAATCCGTTTTTTCCCAAAAAAACTGGGTGCATTTTAACACAAATCAAGTTTTCCCCTCCAAACAGTGTTCATTTTCCCCAAAATCAGGTTTTTTCCCCATTACTGGGTTCATTTCCCCAAAATCGTTTTTTTCCCCCAAAACCTGGGTTCATTTTCCCCAAAATCGGATTTTTCCTCCCAAACTGGGTTGATTATCCCCAAAGTCGGGTTTTTTCGAGCAAAACTCGATTCATTTCCCTATAAGTTGGTTTCCCCCCCCCCAAACTCTTTGGATTTTCTCAAAAATTCGGGTTTTTTACCCGATTACTGGGTTCATTTTCCCCAAAATAATTTTTTTCCCCTAAACTGGGCTCATTTTCCTTAAAAATGGATTTTCCCCCCAAAACTGGGTTCATTTTCCTCATAATCAGCATTTTTTCCTCCGAAACTAGGTTCATTTTCCACAAAATCCCTATTAACCCCCAAAACTGGGTATATTTTCACAGAAATCAGGTTGTCCCCTCCAAACTGATTTCATTTTCCTCAAAATCTTCTATTTCCACTCTGTTCCACTCTATTCCACTCTATTCCACTCTATTTCCACTTTGGTTCATTTTCCCCAAAATCAGGATTTTTCCCCATTACTGGGTTCATTTTCCCCAAAATAATTTTTTCCCCAAAAAAACTGGGTTCATTTTCCCCAAAATATGTTTTTTCCACCAAAACTGAGTTTTTTTTCCTACATATCGGGTTTTCCCCACCAAATTGTGTTCACTTTCGCCAACATATGGATTTTTGAACCAGTTATTGGCTTTATTTCCCAAAATCTTTTTTTTCCTTCAAAACTGGGTTCATTTTCATCAAAAATGTTTTTTCCCCCCAAACTTATCACATCTCTGCATAATCAGCTTCCTTCCTCCCAAACTGTGTTCATTTTCCCTAAAATCCATTTTTTCCCAAAAAAACTGGGTGCATTTTAACACAAATCAAGTTTTCCCCTCCAAACAGTGTTCATTTTCCCCAAAATCAGGTTTTTTCCCCATTACTGGGTTCATTTCCCCAAAATCGGTTTTTTTCCCCCAAAACCTGGGTTCATTTTCCCCAAAATCGGATTTTTTCCTCCCAAACTGGGTTGATTATCCCCAAAGTCGGGTTTTTTCGAGCAAAACTCGATTCATTTCCCTATAAGTTGGTTTCCCCACCCCCCCAAACTCTTTTGATTTTCTCAAAAATTCGTTTTTTTTACCCGATTACTGGGTTCATTTTCCCCAAAATAATTTTTTTCCCCTAAACTGGGCTCATTTTCCTTAAAAATGGATTTTTCCCCCAAAACTGGGTTCATTTTCCTCATAATCAGCATTTTGTCCTCCGAAACTAGGTTCATTTTCCACAAAATCCCTATTAACCCCCAAAACTGGGTATATTTTCACAGAAATCAGGTTGTCCCCTCCAAACTGATTTCATTTTCCTCAAAATCTTCTATTTCCACTCTGTTCCACTCTATTCCACTCTATTCCACTCTATTTCCACTTTGGTTCATTTTCCCCAAAATCAGGATTTTTCCCCATTACTGGGTTCATTTTCCCCAAAATAATTTTTTCCCCAAAAAAACTGGGTTCATTTTCCCCAAAATATGTTTTTTCCACCAAAACTGAGTTTATTTTCCTACATATCGGGTTTTCCCCACCAAATTGTGTTCACTTTCGCCAACATATGGATTTTTGAACCAGTTATTGGCTTTATTTCCCAAAATCTTTTTTTTCCTTCAAAACTGGGTTCATTTTCATCAAAAATGTTTTTTCCCCCCAAACTTATCACATCTCTGCATAATCAGCTTCCTTCCTCCCAAACTGTGTTCATTTTCCCTAAAATCCATTTTTTCCCAAAAAAACTGGGTGCATTTTAACACAAATCAAGTTTTCCCCTCCAAACAGTGTTCATTTTCCCCAAAATCAGGTTTTTTCCCCATTACTGGGTTCATTTCCCCAAAATCGGTTTTTTTCCCCCAAAACCTGGGTTCATTTTCCCCAAAATCGGATTTTTTCCTCCCAAACTGGGTTGATTATCCCCAAAGTCGGGTTTTTTCGAGCAAAACTCGATTCATTTCCCTATAAGTTGGTTTCCCCACCCTCCCAAACTCTTTTGATTTTCTCAAAAATTCGGTTTTTTTACCCGATTACTGGGTTCATTTTCCCCAAAATAATTTTTTTCCCCTAAACTGGGCTCATTTTCCTTAAAAATGGATTTTTCCCCCAAAACTGGGTTCATTTTCCTCATAATCAGCATTTTTTCCTCCGAAACTAGGTTCATTTTCCACAAAATCCCTATTAACCCCCAAAACTGGGTATATTTTCACAGAAATCAGGTTGTCCCCTCCAAACTGATTTCATTTTCCTCAAAATCTTCTATTTCCACTCTGTTCCACTCTATTCCACTCTATTCCACTCTATTTCCACTTTGGTTCATTTTCCCCAAAATCAGGATTTTTCCCCATTACTGGGTTCATTTTCCCCAAAATAATTTTTTCCCCAAAAAAACTGGGTTCATTTTCCCCAAAATATGTTTTTTCCACCAAAACTGAGTTTATTTTCCTACATATCGGGTTTTCCCCACCAAATTGTGTTCACTTTCGCCAACATATGGATTTTTGAACCAGTTATTGGCTTTATTTCCCAAAATCTTTTTTTTCCTTCAAAACTGGGTTCATTTTCATCAAAAATGTTTTTTCCCCCCAAACTTATTTCATTTCCCCATAATCAGCTTCCTTCCTCCCAAACTGTGTTCATTTTCCCTAAAATCCGTTTTTTCCCAAAAAAACTGGGTGCATTTTAACACAAATCAAGTTTTCCCCTCCAAACAGTGTTCATTTTCCCCAAAATCAGGTTTTTTCCCCATTACTGGGTTCATTTCCCCAAAATCGTTTTTTTCCCCCAAAACCTGGGTTCATTTTCCCCAAAATCGGATTTTTCCTCCCAAACTGGGTTGATTTTCCCCAAAGTCGGGTTTTTTCGAGCAAAACTCGATTCATTTCCCTATAAGTTGGTTTCCCCCCCCCCCCCCAAACTCTTTTGATTTTCTCAAAAATTCGGTTTTTTTACCCGATTACTGGGTTCATTTTCCCCAAAATAATTTTTTTCCCCTAAACTGGGCTCATTTTCCTTAAAAATGGATTTTTCCCCCAAAACTGGGTTCATTTTCCTCATAATCAGCATTTTTTCCTCTGAAACTAGGTTCATTTTCCACAAAATCCCTATTAACCCCCAAAACTGGGTATATTTTCACAGAAATCAGGTTGTCCCCTCCACACTGATTTCATTTTCCTCAAAATCTTCTATTTCCACTCTGTTCCACTCTATTCCACTCTATTCCACTCTATTTCCACTTTGGTTCATTTTCCCAAAAATCAGGATTTTTCCCCATTACTGGGTTCATTTTCCCCAAAATAATTTTTTCCCAAAAAAAACTGGGTTCATTTTCCCCAAAATATGTTTTTTCCACCAAAACTGAGTTTATTTTCCTACATATCGGGTTTTCCCCACCAAATTGTGTTCACTTTCGCCAACATATGGATTTTTGAACCAGTTATTGGCTTTATTTCCCAAAATCTTTTTTTTCCTTCAAAACTGGGTTCATTTTCATCAAAAATGTTTTTTCCCCCCAAACTTATCACATCTCTGCATAATCAGCTTCCTTCCTCCCAAACTGTGTTCATTTTCCCTAAAATCCATTTTTTCCCAAAAAAACTGGGTGCATTTTAACACAAATCAAGTTTTCCCCTCCAAACAGTGTTCATTTTCCCCAAAATCAGGTTTTTTCCCCATTACTGGGTTCATTTCCCCAAAATCGGTTTTTTTCCCCCAAAACCTGGGTTCATTTTCCCCAAAATCGGATTTTTTCCTCCCAAACTGGGTTGATTTTCCCCAAAGTCGGGTTTTTTCGAGCAAAACTCGATTCATTTCCCTATAAGTTGGTTTCCCCCCCCCCCCCAAACTCTTTAGATTTTCTCAAAAATTCGGTTTTTTTACCCGATTACTGGGTTCATTTTCCCCAAAATAATTTTTTTCCCCTAAACTGGGCTCATTTTCCTTAAAAATGGATTTTCCCCCCAAAACTGGGTTCATTTTCCTCATAATCAGCATTTTTTCCTCCGAAACTAGGTTCATTTTCCACAAAATCCCTATTAACCCCCAAAACTGGGTATATTTTCACAGAAATCAGGTTGTCCCCTCCAAACTGATTTCATTTTCCTCAAAATCTTCTATTTCCACTCTGTTCCACTCTATTCCACTCTATTCCACTCTATTTCCACTTTGGTTCATTTTCCCCAAAATCAGGATTTTTCCCCATTACTGGGTTCATTTTCCCCAAAATAATTTTTTCCCCAAAAAAACTGGGTTCATTTTCCCCAAAATATGTTTTTTCCACCAAAACTGAGTTTATTTTCCTACATATCGGGTTTTCCCCACCAAATTGTGTTCACTTTCGCCAACATATGGATTTTTGAACCAGTTATTGGCTTTATTTCCCAAAATCTTTTTTTTCCTTCAAAACTGGGTTCATTTTCATCAAAAATGTTTTTTCCCCCCAAACTTATCACATCTCTGCATAATCAGCTTCCTTCCTCCCAAACTGTGTTCATTTTCCCTAAAATCCATTTTTTCCCAAAAAAACTGGGTGCATTTTAACACAAATCAAGTTTTCCCCTCCAAACAGTGTTCATTTTCCCCAAAATCAGGTTTTTTCCCCATTACTGGGTTCATTTCCCCAAAATCGGTTTTTTTCCCCCAAAACCTGGGTTCATTTTCCCCAAAATCGGATTTTTTCCTCCCAAACTGGGTTGATTATCCCCAAAGTCGGGTTTTTTCGAGCAAAACTCGATTCATTTCCCTATAAGTTGGTTTCCCCACCCCCCCAAACTCTTTTGATTTTCTCAAAAATTCGTTTTTTTTACCCGATTACTGGGTTCATTTTCCCCAAAATAATTTTTTTCCCCTAAACTGGGCTCATTTTCCTTAAAAATGGATTTTTCCCCCAAAACTGGGTTCATTTTCCTCATAATCAGCATTTTGTCCTCCGAAACTAGGTTCATTTTCCACAAAATCCCTATTAACCCCCAAAACTGGGTATATTTTCACAGAAATCAGGTTGTCCCCTCCAAACTGATTTCATTTTCCTCAAAATCTTCTATTTCCACTCTGTTCCACTCTATTCCACTCTATTCCACTCTATTTCCACTTTGGTTCATTTTCCCCAAAATCAGGATTTTTCCCCATTACTGGGTTCATTTTCCCCAAAATAATTTTTTCCCCAAAAAAACTGGGTTCATTTTCCCCAAAATATGTTTTTTCCACCAAAACTGAGTTTTTTTTCCTACATATCGGGTTTTCCCCACCAAATTGTGTTCACTTTCGCCAACATATGGATTTTTGAACCAGTTATTGGCTTTATTTCCCAAAATCTTTTTTTTCCTTCAAAACTGGGTTCATTTTCATCAAAAATGTTTTTTCCCCCCAAACTTATCACATCTCTGCATAATCAGCTTCCTTCCTCCCAAACTGTGTTCATTTTCCCTAAAATCCATTTTTTCCCAAAAAAACTGGGTGCATTTTAACACAAATCAAGTTTTCCCCTCCAAACAGTGTTCATTTTCCCCAAAATCAGGTTTTTTCCCCATTACTGGGTTCATTTCCCCAAAATCGGTTTTTTTCCCCCAAAACCTGGGTTCATTTTCCCCAAAATCGGATTTTTTCCTCCCAAACTGGGTTGATTATCCCCAAAGTCGGGTTTTTTCGAGCAAAACTCGATTCATTTCCCTATAAGTTGGTTTCCCCACCCTCCCAAACTCTTTTGATTTTCTCAAAAATTCGGTTTTTTTACCCGATTACTGGGTTCATTTTCCCCAAAATAATTTTTTTCCCCTAAACTGGGCTCATTTTCCTTAAAAATGGATTTTTCCCCCAAAACTGGGTTCATTTTCCTCATAATCAGCATTTTTTCCTCCGAAACTAGGTTCATTTTCCACAAAATCCCTATTAACCCCCAAAACTGGGTATATTTTCACAGAAATCAGGTTGTCCCCTCCAAACTGATTTCATTTTCCTCAAAATCTTCTATTTCCACTCTGTTCCACTCTATTCCACTCTATTCCACTCTATTTCCACTTTGGTTCATTTTCCCAAAAATCAGGATTTTTCCCCATTACTGGGTTCATTTTTCCCCAAAATAATTTTTTCCCCAAAAAAACTGGGTTCATTTTCCCCAAAATATGTTTTTTCCACCAAAACTGAGTTTATTTTCCTACATATCGGGTTTTCCCCACCAAATTGTGTTCACTTTCGCCAACATATGGATTTTTGAACCAGTTATTGGCTTTATTTCCCAAAATCTTTTTTTTCCTTCAAAACTGGGTTCATTTTCATCAAAAATGTTTTTTCCCCCCAAACTTATTTCATTTCCCCATAATCAGCTTCCTTCCTCCCAAACTGTGTTCATTTTCCCTAAAATCCGTTTTTTCCCAAAAAAACTGGGTGCATTTTAACACAAATCAAGTTTTCCCCTCCAAACAGTGTTCATTTTCCCCAAAATCAGTTTTTTTCCCCATTACTGGGTTCATTTCCCCAAAATCGTTTTTTTCCCCCAAAACCTGGGTTCATTTTCCCCAAAATCGGATTTTTCCTCCCAAACTGGGTTGATTTTCCCCAAAGTCGGGTTTTTTCGAGCAAAACTCGATTCATTTCCCTATAAGTTGGTTTCCCCCCCCCCAAACTCTTTGGATTTTCTCAAAAATTCGGTTTTTTTACCCGATTACTGGGTTCATTTTCCCCAAAATAATTTTTTTCCCCTAAACTGGGCTCATTTTCCTTAAAAATGGATTTTTCCCCCAAAACTGGGTTCATTTTCCTCATAATCAGCATTTTTTCCTCCGAAACTAGGTTCATTTTCCACAAAATCCCTATTAACCCCCAAAACTGGGTATATTTTCACAGAAATCAGGTTGTCCCCTCCAAACTGATTTCATTTTCCTCAAAATCTTCTATTTCCACTCTGTTCCACTCTATTCCACTCTATTCCACTCTATTCCACTCTATTTCCACTTTGGTTCATTTTCCCAAAAATCAGGATTTTTCCCCATTACTGGGTTCATTTTCCCCAAAATAATTTTTTCCCCCCAAAAACAGGGTTCATTTTCCCCAAAATATGTTTTTTCCACCAAAACTGAGTTTATTTTCCTACATATCGGGTTTTCCCCACCAAATTGTGTTCACTTTCGCCAACATATGGATTTTTGAACCAGTTATTGGCTTTATTTCCCAAAATCTTTTTTTTCCTTCAAAACTGGGTTCATTTTCATCAAAAATGTTTTTTCCCCCCAAACTTATCACATCTCTGCATAATCAGCTTCCTTCCTCCCAAACTGTGTTCATTTTCCCTAAAATCCATTTTTTCCCAAAAAAACTGGGTGCATTTTAACACAAATCAAGTTTTCCCCTCCAAACAGTGTTCATTTTCCCCAAAATCAGGTTTTTTCCCCATTACTGGGTTCATTTCCCCAAAATCGGTTTTTTTCCCCCAAAACCTGGGTTCATTTTCCCCAAAATCGGATTTTTTCCTCCCAAACTGGGTTGATTATCCCCAAAGTCGGGTTTTTTCGAGCAAAACTCGATTCATTTCCCTATAAGTTGGTTTCCCCACCCCCCCAAACTCTTTTGATTTTCTCAAAAATTCGTTTTTTTTACCCGATTACTGGGTTCATTTTCCCCAAAATAATTTTTTTCCCCTAAACTGGGCTCATTTTCCTTAAAAATGGATTTTTCCCCCAAAACTGGGTTCATTTTCCTCATAATCAGCATTTTGTCCTCCGAAACTAGGTTCATTTTCCACAAAATCCCTATTAACCCCCAAAACTGGGTATATTTTCACAGAAATCAGGTTGTCCCCTCCAAACTGATTTCATTTTCCTCAAAATCTTCTATTTCCACTCTGTTCCACTCTATTCCACTCTATTCCACTCTATTTCCACTTTGGTTCATTTTCCCCAAAATCAGGATTTTTCCCCATTACTGGGTTCATTTTCCCCAAAATAATTTTTTCCCCAAAAAAACTGGGTTCATTTTCCCCAAAATATGTTTTTTCCACCAAAACTGAGTTTATTTTCCTACATATCGGGTTTTCCCCACCAAATTGTGTTCACTTTCGCCAACATATGGATTTTTGAACCAGTTATTGGCTTTATTTCCCAAAATCTTTTTTTTCCTTCAAAACTGGGTTCATTTTCATCAAAAATGTTTTTTCCCCCCAAACTTATCACATCTCTGCATAATCAGCTTCCTTCCTCCCAAACTGTGTTCATTTTCCCTAAAATCCATTTTTTCCCAAAAAAACTGGGTGCATTTTAACACAAATCAAGTTTTCCCCTCCAAACAGTGTTCATTTTCCCCAAAATCAGGTTTTTTCCCCATTACTGGGTTCATTTCCCCAAAATCGGTTTTTTTCCCCCAAAACCTGGGTTCATTTTCCCCAAAATCGGATTTTTTCCTCCCAAACTGGGTTGATTATCCCCAAAGTCGGGTTTTTTCGAGCAAAACTCGATTCATTTCCCTATAAGTTGGTTTCCCCACCCTCCCAAACTCTTTTGATTTTCTCAAAAATTCGGTTTTTTTACCCGATTACTGGGTTCATTTTCCCCAAAATAATTTTTTTCCCCTAAACTGGGCTCATTTTCCTTAAAAATGGATTTTTCCCCCAAAACTGGGTTCATTTTCCTCATAATCAGCATTTTTTCCTCCGAAACTAGGTTCATTTTCCACAAAATCCCTATTAACCCCCAAAACTGGGTATATTTTCACAGAAATCAGGTTGTCCCCTCCAAACTGATTTCATTTTCCTCAAAATCTTCTATTTCCACTCTGTTCCACTCTATTCCACTCTATTCCACTCTATTTCCACTTTGGTTCATTTTCCCCAAAATCAGGATTTTTCCCCATTACTGGGTTCATTTTCCCCAAAATAATTTTTTCCCCAAAAAAACTGGGTTCATTTTCCCCAAAATATGTTTTTTCCACCAAAACTGAATTTATTTTCCTACATATCGGGTTTTCCCCACCAAATTGTGTTCACTTTCGCCAACATATGGATTTTTGAACCAGTTATTGGCTTTATTTCCCAAAATCTTTTTTTTCCTTCAAAACTGGGTTCATTTTCATCAAAAATGTTTTTTTCCCCCCAAACTGATTTCATTTCCCCATAATCAGCTTCCTTCCTCCCAAACTGTGTTCATTTTCCCTAAAATCCATTTTTTCCCAAAAAAACTGGGTGCATTTTAACACAAATCAAGTTTTCCCCTCCAAACAGTGTTCATTTTCCCCAAAATCAGTTTTTTTCCCCATTACTGGGTTCATTTCCCCAAAATCGTTTTTTTCCCCCAAAACCTGGGTTCATTTTCCCCAAAATCGGATTTTTCCTCCCAAACTGGGTTGATTATCCCCAAAGTCGGGTTTTTTCGAGCAAAACTCGATTCATTTCCCTATAAGTTGGTTTCCCCCCCCCCAAACTCTTTTGATTTTCTCAAAAATTTGGTTTTTTTACCCGATTACTGGGTTCATTTTCCCCAAAATAATTTTTTTCCCCTAAACTGGGCTCATTTTCCTTAAAAATGGATTTTTCCCCCAAAACTGGGTTCATTTTCCTCATAATCAGCATTTTTTCCTCCGAAACTAGGTTCATTTTCCACAAAATCCCTATTAACCCCCAAAACTGGGTATATTTTCACAGAAATCAGGTTGTCCCCTCCAAACTGATTTCATTTTCCTCAAAATCTTCTATTTCCACTCTGTTCCACTCTATTCCACTCTATTCCACTCTATTCCACTCTATTTCCACTTTGGTTCATTTTCCCAAAAATCAGGATTTTTCCCCATTACTGGGTTCATTTTTCCCCAAAATAATTTTTTCCCCAAAAAAACTGGGTTCATTTTCCCCAAAATATGTTTTTTCCACCAAAACTGAGTTTATTTTCCTACATATCGGGTTTTCCCCACCAAATTGTGTTCACTTTCGCCAACATATGGATTTTTGAACCAGTTATTGGCTTTATTTCCCAAAATCTTTTTTTTCCTTCAAAACTGGGTTCATTTTCATCAAAAATGTTTTTTCCCCCCAAACTTATTTCATTTCCCCATAATCAGCTTCCTTCCTCCCAAACTGTGTTCATTTTCCCTAAAATCCGTTTTTTCCCAAAAAAACTGGGTGCATTTTAACACAAATCAAGTTTTCCCCTCCAAACAGTGTTCATTTTCCCCAAAATCAGGTTTTTTCCCCATTACTGGGTTCATTTCCCCAAAATCGTTTTTTTCCCCCAAAACCTGGGTTCATTTTCCCCAAAATCGGATTTTTCCTCCCAAACTGGGTTGATTTTCCCCAAAGTCGGGTTTTTTCGAGCAAAACTCGATTCATTTCCCTATAAGTTGGTTTCCCCCCCCCCAAACTCTTTTGATTTTCTCAAAAATTCGGTTTTTTTACCCGATTACTGGGTTCATTTTCCCCAAAATAATTTTTTTCCCCTAAACTGGGCTCATTTTCCTTAAAAATGGATTTTTCCCCCAAAACTGGGTTCATTTTCCTCATAATCAGCATTTTTTCCTCCGAAACTAGGTTCATTTTCCACAAAATCCCTATTAACCCCCAAAACTGGGTATATTTTCACAGAAATCAGGTTGTCCCCTCCAAACTGATTTCATTTTCCTCAAAATCTTCTATTTCCACTCTGTTCCACTCTATTCCACTCTATTCCACTCTATTCCACTCTATTTCCACTTTGGTTCATTTTCCCAAAAATCAGGATTTTTCCCCATTACTGGGTTCATTTTCCCCAAAATAATTTTTTCCCCCCAAAAACAGGGTTCATTTTCCCCAAAATATGTTTTTTCCACCAAAACTGAGTTTATTTCCCTACATATCGGGGTTTCCCCACCAAATTGTGTTCATTTTCCCCAACATATGGATTTTTGAACCAGTTATTGGCTTTATTTCCCAAAATCTTTTTTTTCCTTCAAAACTGGGTTCATTTTCATCAAAAATGTTTTTTCCCCCCAAACTTATTTCATTTCCCCATAATCAGCTTCCTTCCTCCCAAACTGTGTTCATTTTCCCTAAAATCCGTTTTTTCCCAAAAAAACTGGGTGCATTTTAACACAAATCAAGTTTTCCCCTCCAAACAGTGTTCATTTTCCCCAAAATCAGGTTTTTTCCCCATTACTGGGTTCATTTCCCCAAAATCGTTTTTTTCCCCCAAAACCTGGGTTCATTTTCCCCAAAATCGGATTTTTCCTCCCAAACTGGGTTGATTTTCCCCAAAGTCGGGTTTTTTCGAGCAAAACTCGATTCATTTCCCTATAAGTTGGTTTCCCCCCCCCCAAACTCTTTGGATTTTCTCAAAAATTCGGTTTTTTTACCCGATTACTGGGTTCATTTTCCCCAAAATAATTTTTTTCCCCTAAACTGGGCTCATTTTCCTTAAAAATGGATTTTTCCCCCAAAACTGGGTTCATTTTCCTCATAATCAGCATTTTTTCCTCCGAAACTAGGTTCATTTTCCACAAAATCCCTATTAACCCCCAAAACTGGGTATATTTTCACAGAAATCAGGTTGTCCCCTCCAAACTGATTTCATTTTCCTCAAAATCTTCTATTTCCACTCTGTTCCACTCTATTCCACTCTATTCCACTCTATTCCACTCTATTTCCACTTTGGTTCATTTTCCCAAAAATCAGGATTTTTCCCCATTACTGGGTTCATTTTCCCCAAAATAATTTTTTCCCCCCAAAAACAGGGTTCATTTTCCCCAAAATATGTTTTTTCCACCAAAACTGAGTTTATTTCCCTACATATCGGGGTTTCCCCACCAAATTGTGTTCATTTTCCCCAACATATGGATTTTTGAACCAGTTATTGGCTTTATTTCCCAAAATCTTTTTTTTCCTTCAAAACTGGGTTCATTTTCATCAAAAATGTTTTTTTCCCCCCAAACTGATTTCATTTCCCCATAATCAGCTTCCTTCCTCCCAAACTGTGTTCATTTTCCCTAAAATCCGTTTTTTTCCCAAAAAAACTGGGTGCATTTTAACACAAATCAAGTTTTCCCCTCCAAACAGTGTTCATTTTCCCCAAAATCAGTTTTTTTCCCCATTACTGGGTTCATTTCCCCAAAATCGGTTTTTTTCCCCCAAAACCTGGGTTCATTTTCCCCAAAATCGGATTTTTTCCTCCCAAACTGGGTTGATTTTCCCCAAAGTCGGGTTTTTTCGAGCAAAACTCGATTCATTTCCCTATAAGTTGGTTTCCCCCCCCCCCCCCAACTCTTTAGATTTTCTCAAAAATTCGGTTTTTTTACCCGATTACTGGGTTCATTTTCCCCAAAATAATTTTTTTCCCCTAAACTGGGCTCATTTTCCTTAAAAATGGATTTTTCCCCCAAAACTGGGTTCATTTTCCTCATAATCAGCATTTTTTCCTCTGAAACTAGGTTCATTTTCCACAAAATCCCTATTAACCCCCAAAACTGGGTATATTTTCACAGAAATCAGGTTGTCCCCTCCAAACTGATTTCATTTTCCTCAAAATCTTCTATTTCCACTCTGTTCCACTCTATTCCACTCTATTCCACTCTATTTCCACTTTGGTTCATTTTCCCAAAAATCAGGATTTTTCCCCATTACTGGGTTCATTTTCCCCAAAATAATTTTTTCCCAAAAAAAACTGGGTTCATTTTCCCCAAAATATATTTTTTCCACCAAAACTGAGTTTATTTTCCTACATATCGGGTTTTCCCCACCAAATTGTGTTCACTTTCGCCAACATATGGATTTTTGAACCAGTTATTGGCTTTATTTCCCAAAATCTTTTTTTTCCTTCAAAACTGGGTTCATTTTCATCAAAAATGTTTTTTCCCCCCAAACTTATCACATCTCTGCATAATCAGCTTCCTTCCTCCCAAACTGTGTTCATTTTCCCTAAAATCCATTTTTTCCCAAAAAAACTGGGTGCATTTTAACACAAATCAAGTTTTCCCCTCCAAACAGTGTTCATTTTCCCCAAAATCAGGTTTTTTCCCCATTACTGGGTTCATTTCCCCAAAATCGGTTTTTTTCCCCCAAAACCTGGGTTCATTTTCCCCAAAATCGGATTTTTTCCTCCCAAACTGGGTTGATTATCCCCAAAGTCGGGTTTTTTCGAGCAAAACTCGATTCATTTCCCTATAAGTTGGTTTCCCCACCCCCCCAAACTCTTTTGATTTTCTCAAAAATTCGTTTTTTTTACCCGATTACTGGGTTCATTTTCCCCAAAATAATTTTTTTCCCCTAAACTGGGCTCATTTTCCTTAAAAATGGATTTTTCCCCCA
Organism: Tapera naevia; assembly: GCA_033556795.1. Taxonomy (NCBI): domain Eukaryota; kingdom Metazoa; phylum Chordata; class Aves; order Cuculiformes; family Neomorphidae; genus Tapera; species Tapera naevia. The sequence continues at coordinate 6,894 of JAUMJJ010000640.1, read as the reverse complement.
AAACTGGGTTCATTTTCCTCATAATCAGCATTTTTTCCTCCGAAACTAGGTTCATTTTCCACAAAATCCCTATTAACCCCCAAAACTGGGTATATTTTCACAGAAATCAGGTTGTCCCCTCCAAACTGATTTCATTTTCCTCAAAATCTTCTATTTCCACTCTGTTCCACTCTATTCCACTCTATTCCACTCTATTTCCACTTTGGTTCATTTTCCCCAAAATCAGGATTTTTCCCCATTACTGGGTTCATTTTCCCCAAAATAATTTTTTCCCCAAAAAAACTGGGTTCATTTTCCCCAAAATATGTTTTTTCCACCAAAACTGAGTTTATTTTCCTACATATCGGGTTTTCCCCACCAAATTGTGTTCACTTTCGCCAACATATGGATTTTTGAACCAGTTATTGGCTTTATTTCCCAAAATCTTTTTTTTCCTTCAAAACTGGGTTCATTTTCATCAAAAATGTTTTTTCCCCCCAAACTTATTTCATTTCCCCATAATCAGCTTCCTTCCTCCCAAACTGTGTTCATTTTCCCTAAAATCCGTTTTTTCCCAAAAAAACTGGGTGCATTTTAACACAAATCAAGTTTTCCCCTCCAAACAGTGTTCATTTTCCCCAAAATCAGGTTTTTTCCCCATTACTGGGTTCATTTCCCCAAAATCGTTTTTTTCCCCCAAAACCTGGGTTGATTTTCCCCAAAATCGGATTTTTCCTCCCAAACTGGGTTGATTTTCCCCAAAGTCGGGTTTTTTCGAGCAAAACTCGATTCATTTCCCTATAAGTTGGTTTCCCCCCCCCCCAAACTCTTTGGATTTTCTCAAAAATTCGGTTTTTTTACCCGATTACTGGGTTCATTTTCCCCAAAATAATTTTTTTCCCCTAAACTGGGCTCATTTTCCTTAAAAATGGATTTTTCCCCCAAAACTGGGTTCATTTTCCTCATAATCAGCATTTTTTCCTCCGAAACTAGGTTCATTTTCCACAAAATCCCTATTAACCCCCAAAACTGGGTATATTTTCACAGAAATCAGGTTGTCCCCTCCAAACTGATTTCATTTTCCTCAAAATCTTCTATTTCCACTCTGTTCCACTCTATTCCACTCTATTCCACTCTATTTCCACTTTGGTTCATTTTCCCAAAAATCAGGATTTTTCCCCATTACTGGGTTCATTTTCCCCAAAATAATTTTTTCCCCAAAAAAACTGGGTTCATTTTCCCCAAAATATGTTTTTTCCACCAAAACTGAGTTTATTTTCCTACATATCGGGTTTTCCCCACCAAATTGTGTTCACTTTCGCCAACATATGGATTTTTGAACCAGTTATTGGCTTTATTTCCCAAAATCTTTTTTTTCCTTCAAAACTGGGTTCATTTTCATCAAAAATGTTTTTTCCCCCCAAACTTATCACATCTCTGCATAATCAGCTTCCTTCCTCCCAAACTGTGTTCATTTTCCCTAAAATCCATTTTTTCCCAAAAAAACTGGGTGCATTTTAACACAAATCAAGTTTTCCCCTCCAAACAGTGTTCATTTTCCCCAAAATCAGGTTTTTTCCCCATTACTGGGTTCATTTCCCCAAAATCGGTTTTTTTCCCCCAAAACCTGGGTTCATTTTCCCCAAAATCGGATTTTTTCCTCCCAAACTGGGTTGATTATCCCCAAAGTCGGGTTTTTTCGAGCAAAACTCGATTCATTTCCCTATAAGTTGGTTTCCCCACCCCCCCAAACTCTTTTGATTTTCTCAAAAATTCGTTTTTTTTACCCGATTACTGGGTTCATTTTCCCCAAAATAATTTTTTTCCCCTAAACTGGGCTCATTTTCCTTAAAAATGGATTTTTCCCCCAAAACTGGGTTCATTTTCCTCATAATCAGCATTTTTTCCTCCGAAACTAGGTTCATTTTCCACAAAATCCCTATTAACCCCCAAACTGAGTACATTTTCACACAGATCAGGTTGTCCCCTCCAAACTGATTTCATTTTCCTCAAAATCTTCTATTTCCACTCCGCACTTGGTTCATTTTCCCCAAAATCAGGATTTTTTCCCCATTACTGGGTTCATTTTCCCCAAAATAATTTTTTCCCCCCAAAAACAGGGTTCATTTTCCCCAAAATATGTTTTTTCCACCAAAACTGAGTTTATTTCCCTACATATCGGGGTTTCCCCACCAAATTGTGTTCATTTTCCCCAACATATGGATTTTTGAACCAGTTATTGGCTTTATTTCCCAAAATCTTTTTTTCCTTCAAAACTGGGTTCATTTTCATCAAAAATGTTTTTTTCCCCCCAAACTGATTTCATTTCCCCATAATCAGCTTCCTTCCTCCCAAACTGTGTTCATTTTCCCTAAAATCCGTTTTTTTCCCAAAAAAACTGGGTGCATTTTAACACAAATCAAGTTTTCCCCTCCAAACAGTGTTCATTTTCCCCAAAATCAGGTTTTTTCCCCATTACTGGGTTCATTTCCCCAAAATCGTTTTTTTCCCCCAAAACCTGGGTTCATTTTCCCCAAAATCGGATTTTTTCCTCCCAAACTGGGTTGATTTTCCCCAAAGTCGGGTTTTTTCGAGCAAAACTCGATTCATTTCCCTATAAGTTGGTTCCCCCCCCCCAAACTCTTTAGATTTTCTCAAAAATTCGGTTTTTTTACCCGATTACTGGGTTCATTTTCCCCAAAATAATTTTTTTCCCCTAAACTGGGCTCATTTTCCTTAAAAATGGACTTTTCCCCCAAAACTGGGTTCATTTTCCTCATAATCAGCATTTTTTCCTCCGAAACTAGGTTCATTTTCCACAAAATCCCTATTAACCCCCAAACTGAGTACATTTTCACACAGATCAGGTTGTCCCCTCCAAACTGATTTCATTTTCCTCAAAATCTTCTATTTCCACTCCGCACTTGGTTCATTTTCCCCCAAATCAGGATTTTTTCCCCATTACTGGGTTCATTTTCCCCAAAATAATTTTTTCCCCCCAAAAACAGGGTTCATTTTCCCCAAAATATGTTTTTTCCACCAAAACTGAGTTTATTTCCCTACATATCGGGGTTTCCCCACCAAATTGTGTTCATTTTACCCAACATATGGATTTTTGAACCAGTTATTGGCTTTATTTCCCAAAATCTTTTTTTTCCTTCAAAACTGGGTTCATTTTCATCAAAAATGTTTTTTTCCCCCCAAACTGATTTCATTTCCCCATAATCAGCTTCCTTCCTCCCAAACTGTGTTCATTTTCCCTAAAATCCGTTTTTTTCCCAAAAAAACCTGGTTGCATTTTATCACAAATCAAGTTTTCCCCTCCAAACAGTGTTCATTTTCCCCAAAATCAGGTTTTTTCCCCATTACTGGGTTCATTTCCCCAAAATCGTTTTTTTCCCCCAAAACCTGGGTTCATTTTCCCCAAAATCGGATTTTTTCCTCCCAAACTGCGTTGATTTTCCCCAAAGTCGGGTTTTTTCGAGCAAAACTCGATTCATTTCCCTATAAGTTGGTTTCCCCCCCCCCCAAACTCTTTTGATTTTCTCAAAAATTCGGTTTTTTTACCCGATTACTGGGTTCATTTTCCCCAAAATAATTTTTTTCCCCTAAACTGGGCTCATTTTCCTTAAAAATGGATTTTTCCCCCAAAACTGGGTTCATTTTCCGCATAATCAGCATTTTTTCCTCCGAAACTAGGTTCATTTTCCACAAAATCCCTATTAACCCCCAAACTGAGTACATTTTCACACACATCAGGTTGTCCCCTCCAAACTGATTTCATTTTCCTCAAAATCTTCTATTTCCACTCCGCACTTATTTCATTTTCCCCAAAATCAGGATTTTTTCCCCATTACTGGGTTCATTTTCCCCAAAATAATTTTTTCCCCCAAAAAACAGGGTTCATTTTCCCCAAAATATGTTTTTTCCACCAAAACTGAGTTTATTTCCCTACATATCGGGGTTTCCCCACCAAATTGTGTTCATTTTCCCCAACATATGGATTTTTGAACCAGTTATTGGCTTTATTTCCCAAAATCTTTTTTTTCCTTCAAAACTGGGTTAATTTTCATCAAAAATGTTTTTTTCCCCCCAAACTGATTTCATTTCCCCATAATCAGCTTCCTTCCTCCCAAACTGTGTTCATTTTCCCTAAAATCCGTTTTTTCCCCAAAAAACTGGGTGCATTTTAACACAAATCAAGTTTTCCCCTCCAAACAGTGTTCATTTTCCCCAAAATCAGGTTTTTTCCCCATTACTGGGTTCATTTCCCCAAAATCGTTTTTTTCCCCCAAAACCTGGGTTCATTTTCCCCAAAATCGGATTTTTTCCTCCCAAACTGGGTTGATTTTCCCCAAAGTCGGGTTTTTTCGAGCAAAACTCGATTCATTTCCCTATAAGTTGGTTCCCCCCCCCCCCCAAACTCTTTTGATTTTCTCAAAAATTCGGTTTTTTTACCCGATTACTGGGTTCATTTTCCCCAAAATAATTTTTTTCCCCTAAACTGGGCTCATTTTCCTTAAAAATGGATTTTTCCCCCAAAACTGGGTTCATTTTCCTCATAATCAGCATTTTTTCCTCCGAAACTAGGTTCATTTTCCACAAAATCCCTATTAACCCCCAAAACTGGGTATATTTTCACAGAAATCAGGTTGTCCCCTCCAAACTGATTTCATTTTCCTCAAAATCTTCTATTTCCACTCTGTTCCACTCTATTCCACTCTATTCCACTCTATTCCACTCTATTTCCACTTTGGTTCATTTCCCCAAAAATCAGGATTTTTCCCCATTACTGGGTTCATTTTCCCCAAAATAATTTTTTCCCCAAAAAAACTGGGTTCATTTTCCCCAAAATATGTTTTTTTCACCAAAACTGAGTTTATTTTCCTACGTATCGGGTTTTCCCCACCAAATTGTGTTCACTTTCGCCAACATATGGATTTTTGAACCAGTTATTGGCTTTATTTCCCCAAAATATTTTTTTTCCTTCAAAACTGGGTTCATTTTCACCAAAAATGTTTTTTTTCCCCCAAACTGGTTTCATTTTCCCCATAATCAGCTTCTTTCCTCCCAAACTGTGTTCATTTTCCCCAGAATCCGAGTTTTCCAATTACTGGGTTCATTTCCCGAAAATTATTTTTTTTTCCCCCAAAACTGGGGTAATTTGCCCCAAAATCGGGTTTTTTCCTCCCTAATGGGTTCATTTTCCCCAAAGTCAGTTTTTTTCCACCAAAACTCAGTTCATTTCCCGAATTTTGTGGAAAATGAACCCAGTTTCAGAGGAAAAAAGCTGATTATGCAGAAAATGAACCCAGTTTTGGGGAAAACAATTATTTTGGAGAAAACGAACCCAGTAATTGGGTAAAAAAAAACCGAATTTTGGGGAAAATGAACACAGTTTGGGGGGGAAAACCAACTTCTAGGGAAATGAACCGAGTTTTGGTGGAAAAAAAAAACCGAATTTAGAGAAAATGGACCCAGTTTTGGGGGAAAAAACTGTTTTTGGGGAAAATGAACCAAGTGTGGAGTGGAAATAGAAGATTTTGGGGAAAATGAATACTGTTTTGAGGGAAAAACCTGATTTGTGTGAAAATGAACCCAGTTTTAGGGGGAAATAAGGATTTTGTGGAAAATGAACCTAGTTTCGGAGGAAAAATGCTGATTATGCGGAAAATGAACCCAGTTTTGGCAGAAAAACCCGTTTTTAAGGAAAATGAACCCAGTTTTGGGGAAAAAAAAATATTTTGGGAAAATGAACCCAGTAATTGGGTTAAAAAACTCGAATTTTGGGGAAAATGAACAAAGTTTTGGGCGGAGGAAACTAACTTGTAGGGAAATGAACCGAGTTTGGGAGGAAAGAAGCTGATTATGGTGAAAATTAACCCAGTTTGGGGGGGAAAAACCTGATTTGTGTGAAAATGCACCCAGTTTGGGGGGGGGGGGGGGGGGGGAAGTGATTTTTGGGAAAATTAACCCAGTAATTTTGTAAAATTTTGTAAAAAACCCTAATTTGGGGGAAAATGAACACAGTTTGGGGGGAAAACCCAACTTGTAGGTAAATGGTCTCTGTTTTGGTGGAAAAAAAATCGATTTTGGGGAAAATGAACCGTGCTTTGGGGGAACCCAGTAATTGGGAAATAAACCCGGATTTGGGGGAAAATGAAATCAGTTTGGAGGGGAAAATCTCATTTGTGTGAAAATGCAGCCAGTTTTGGGGGGGGGGGGGGGGGAACTATTTTGGGAAAATGAACTCAGTTTTGGTGGAAAAAACCCGATTTTGGAAAAATGAACCCAGTAATGGAGAAAAAAATGAATTTGGGGAAAATAAACCCAGTGTGGAGTGGAAATAGAAGATTTTTGGAAAATGTAATCAGTTTGGAGGGGAAAACCTGATTTGTGTGGAAATGCAGCCAGTTTTGGGGGGATAAAAAAGTATTTTGGGGAAAATGAAAGCATTTTCGGAGGAAAAATGCTGATTATGGGGAAAATGAACCCATTTCGGGGTGAAAAAAAACCCCGTTTTTGAGGTAAATGAACTCAGTTTTGGTTAAAACACAATTATTTTGGGGAAAATGAACCCAGTAATTGGAAAAAGAAACAGATTTTGGGGAAAATGAACAGAATTTGGGGGGGTAAAACCCAACTTGTATGGAAATGAACCCACTTTCGGTGGAAAAGAACCCCGATTTCAGGGAAAATGAACCCAGCTTGGGAGGAACAAAACCGATTTGGGCAAAAATGAACCCAGTGTGGGTGGGAATAGAAGATTTTGGGGAAAATGAACACTGTTTGGAGGGGAAATCTTGTTTTGTGTGAAAATGCACCCAACTTTTGGGGGGAGAAAAAGGATTTTGGGGAAAATGAACCCAGTTTGGGAGGAAAAAAGCTGATTTTGGGGAAAATGAACCCAGTTTT